>OU026154.1:51011992-51220532 GCA_907269105.1 Volucella inanis
TAAAAAAAGTCCGTTAGTAATTAAACCGAAAGGTAAACAAAGTTATGATAAAACTAAAAAGGAAGTAAAATTGAGTGTTAGCCCTGGTGATTCTGGTATCCAAGTGTCAGGTTTAAAAAAAGTTAACAAAGGGGCAATAGTTGTTTCATGTGATAACAAAATCAATGGAAAAAAGAAAAGTAGTAGAAAAAACCTGGGAGAAAACTATCATGTCGACACTGTCAAAAAGGTAATCCAAGATTTAAAGTTTGTTTCTATTCTGTCGAATTTTATAAATAGTTTAAAAAACCAAAATGAGATACTAAAAGATGTCAATATTATATACAAAACAACGTGGAAAAACAAAACGTGAACCATTAGCAGTGTTATAGAATAAGATAACAAGATATATAATAAGGTGATGAGGGCAGGTAAACTTAGTGTAGGATGGGATAAATGTCCAGTGGAAGAAGCGGTTGATGTTAGATTTTGGAATTTAATCATTCAAGCTGAATGTTTTAAATATGTGAATTGTGTGAAGGTTAATAAAGAACTAAACTTAATCAGAAGAACGAAGACTCAATGTAGTTAGAAATAAATATATGTCGTACTACTTAAATATACAAGGCCTATTGTCAAACAAAAATGAAATAGAACTATAAGTCAAAGATTGTAAACCGGATCTATAAATGCTAACGTGTTACACGTGTTACTGACGATATATTAAAATTAGCAAATTACGAACATGCTTCTTGTCCATCACATTCAAGACATACTGATGGTGTTTATATATATATAAAAAGAGGGTTGCGATTTCAAGGAACTGACATTTTAAACTTTCAAAACATTGCGTGGTTAGTTAAAGTATACGTATTGTTTGGTGAAGGAAAGTTGTCATTTGTGTTAGTATACAGATCCCCCAGTAGCGCAGTCTCAGAATTTTTGTAAAGTTTTTCAAATTGGTGTAGAAAATGAAATTATTATAATTGTAGTTGGCGATAATATTTATCTCTTGACAAGAAATAGTAACCGCGAAATGATGATAAGATTTTATGGTCGATCATGGTTTTACGCAACTAATAGATAAACCCACTAGAATAACCGCGAATTCGGCAACTTTAATAGATCATTTGATGAGAAATATAGACTTTAAACAAAATATATTAGTTAAAAAAACAAATATAAAATTTCTGACCATGAGACATTTAAAATATTGATAACTGTAAGTGACAACAAATATAATGATGTACAATTAATAAAAATTATCAAGCATAAAAAAAAATTTCACAATCTTTTAAATAAAGCAAATTTCACAGAGCTTTATTTTATCATTAAAAGATAAATAAGAGTTATGAGTCTAAGCACAACGACAACTTTGAGATGCAGGGACAACGACGTAAAATGGTTTCATTCCAATTTAAGACGCTTAAAATGTAAAAAAAATCAACTATAATAAAAGTGCGGTTTTCGGAAACACGAGTGAAAACTGGGAAAGATATAGACTAATCCGTAACTTGTATAAGTCGGAAATAAAAAAAAAGACAAACACCTTCGTTCACAAATCGGTAATCACAAGGTAATCAGACACAAATTTGGCGAACACTTAAAAAGCTAGTTATAAAAAACAATAAAGTCAAAAATTCTAAGTGATAAAGCGGAAGTTGCAAATAATTTAAATGTATATTTTGTGGAGTATCTCTGAAATTAATGCGACAATTCCTCCATACGTTCAATTTATTTTACCAGATATACATACATAAATACAGATATACATGTGACTACTAGATTTAGATTTCAATTCTGTGATATAGGAATATGTGATATAATTAAAAAGTGCAATATTAAGAGGGATGCTCCTGGTATCAATAGAGACACTATTTACCAATCTGTTGAAATTATTATTATTGAAAATAATAAACCAAAATGCAATAGTATTGCCCCATTTCAATTACTGCGCAACAATTTTGTACATGTGCAACCAGGAAAGTACAAACCGACTGCATTTCCCCATTTTAACTACTGCTTTACTGTAAACCAGGAAACTATAAATCGACTCCAGAAGCTTTAATATCTATGCGGACAATTCTAAATCTTAGCATTTATACTTTATGTATGCATATGGTTGAATGTTTAAAATTGATGAATGTCAAACAAAGATTGACATACAATGCAATGATATTCCTATTTAGAATTAAGAACGGATTGCTACCAGAATATGTGACAAATAGTGTAGTGCAAGTTTCTGATGTCCAACCGTATAACTTGAAAAGTAACGAAAACATAAGAACATCAAGATGCAGATTGACGAGTACAGAGCAATAAATTTTTTATCGAGGAGTAATATTTTTAAGCTTGCCATTTAATATTAAAAACGAAACAACATTAATGGGGTTCAGAAGAAAAATTTTTAAATTTATAAAAAGTTTAAAAAACGTAATTTTGATTTTTTTACTGTTTTATATATATATATATAAAAACATAAAAATTGTAATCGTCAGATACCTAAGTTATTTTTAACTAATGAAAATTATCTATCTAACTCGAAAACCTGATCATGTGGGAAAGAGAGAAAGAATGATACTCTAAATAGTCCCAAGGAAGCTTGACCTAGAAATGCTTAAACAGCTCCACGATGGTCCAAGCAGAGTACAAATACGGCAACTCTGATGAGGGAACGGATTTTAAGTCTGCGATTTTCAAAAATAATATGAACAACTTAGCCAAAAAAAACTACCGTTTTATTTATTACTAAAAAAATAAAAAGCTTTACCTCTCGGGAACCAGGTTTTTTTTTGTTAGTTTTATTTAAAAATGTACTTTCGTTCTTTCGTGAAAAGACATTTTTTGAGTCGATAACTATTTTTGTAGGTATGTATTTGCATATTGGAAGGCCATAATAAAAAAAAAAAAAAAATTAAGGAATTCACAAATGAATATCTGTTAATTCAAGTATACACCTATTTCGTTAAAAAAAAATGCAATAGTGTGTGCTCTATACTGCAATTGCTTAATACACCCCTAGATATGTAGATATATTCTTATCTATTAGGATGAATTATCAAGAAAATAGATAAATCGATATTCAAAAGTATTAGATTAGGCATTACCTTTAAATGACCCCTTGCATCTAATAACAAATTATCCGGTTTAATATCCCTGTGAATAAATCCAAGTTTGTGAATAGAGTCGATAGCCAATGCGGTTTCTCCTATATAAAATTGCGTACACTCTTCAGAAAGAGTATCTTTCTTCATTAACAACGTCATCATATCACCCCCAGGAAGAAACTCCATTATCAAATACAAATTCACCGGATCCTAAGTTTGTTTTATAAATATTTATACAATTTTTGAAATAAACGAGCGATTTTGCTGTATAGAAACATCTTTAAATTTGAAATACTTCGAAACTTTTACTTCTAAAAGGCAACATATTAAATACTTTTACTTTTGAATTCATATGACACAAAATCTTTAGATATTAATTATTAGAGTTTATATCGAGCAAAATCTTCTCACAATAAGACCTACTTGAAAACTGTAATACATTTTTACAACCCACTGATGATCAGCTTCCACCAAAACATCTCGTTCTGCTCTTACGTGAGCAACTTGCTCTTTTTCAAGCATATCAGCTTTTCTCAATACTTTCATCGCATATACATGTCCAGTGTCCTTTTTTTGTACTAAACGAACTTCACCAAATGCACCTCTTCCAATTACTTTTAAAGCATCAAAATCCTCCACACCTAATCTAAGTCTTTTTAAACGTAAGTACTCTGTTTCTTTTTGAGCGTGCTGTTGTCGTTTTTCTTGTTTCTGGGATTCCGATAATGTTTCATCTTTGAGTTGAGCTTCAAGCTTTGCCAAACGTTGCTTTCTTTCCCCGTATTGAGTAACAAGATTACTGTAATAGTTTTCCAGGGTCACCTTTGCCTTGGTAGCCTTATCAAGAGTATGATCACTGAATCGCATCGTTGAACCATCTGCAGCAGCCATATTATAAAAGCAGTTAAATACCTTTAAGCTTGATTTATATCTCTGCGCACATAATACACAATGATATTTCCTAGGAGAGATTTTACCCAAAAACGCATCTAATCAAGAAAATTTGTAACTGACATTTCGAGTTTACCTAGGTTAAATGCGAAAAAAGATGCACAAGTTAAAAATCTCAAGTGGTAAAATTTGGAAGACCAATTGACACAAGTGCTTTCAGCGCCCTATAGTGGCATTTTTTTAACACGTCACTAGACTAATTTTTGACCATTAATAAACTCAACATAGATGGCAAATTTTCCAGATATTGGAAAACTAAAACTAGTTTTCTCCTAATCTACCCTATCCATGAATACGAGTGAATTGTCACCAATGTCAAAATTTGAGAACTGACGTCATATAATGCTTTTGCCAGGAAAGTATGTTCCGAAAAAATGTAAAATACAATTCATGAATAAATTGGATTATTAGATTAAATAGAAAGTACATATAAGTTTATAAGTCAATTGTTGTATTAATTTTTCGTAAGAAGTAATAGATGAGGATTAATGATTATTTTGATAAACCTTTTGTAATATTGAATTCAAAATATTGGTAATAGCAACAAACAAAATAATAAACAAAGTAGAAATATATTGTAAGTTTATTTGGAACAACAGAGAATTGACAATTCTTTTTTAAAAAAAATATGAGTGATTGAACACATTTAGCTTAAAATGGAGAAAAAATCTGCCGTGTAGCAAATGGTAAATTAACTAATATGCATTTCTAAATTTCAAAAAAAAAAAAAATGTCTACGGCCAACGATTTTAATTTAAAAATGTCTATATCTGTAACGCTATCGTTTGAACAATTTTTAAGGAGGTACAAATAAACATTGACTACTTGTAAAGAAACAGATCTGTTGAAAACAATTATAAACTTAACTCCATTCGCAAAACTATATTAAGTGGAGAGTACGATAACTTTGGCGCCAAGAATTGATAACGGCATTTTGTAGAGGGGCTCAAAACTAGCATTTTTTACTATGGGAGGGGGGTCTATCTCGCCCCGTTTAGGAGTTAGGGGCAATTTTATAAAAAATGACTTAAAATGGGAAAGTATTTGTTAAAAAACAACGGCAACACTTACAATAAAGTACTATATAGGATTTAAAAGCCTAAAATTTGCTGTTTAAAATAAAATTTAGATGAAATTATTCGTGTGAATAGTTTTTGAATAATTCGCATTCAAACTTAAATTTTTGGTAAGAAATGAAATTGTTCTTCTTTTTTTTTAAATCAATATTATTCAAAATTGTGAGATGATGTGCCCAACTGGTTTTTTGTATTAATGCGCATATCAATTCTGAATCAAACACAAAAAAACCGCATGGCTCTATATCTTCTAGTTTGTGAGAAAATTTAAAATTACTAAAACTATTTTTTATAAGACTTTCTTTACCTTTGACAAAACCTGGGTACACTTTTTTACGTCAATTAAAAATTCCGTGATTTGGGAGCCCATGTCGTCCTTATAGTTTTTTTCAAGACAGTATTTCCGGTAAAAGAAAAGTGCCATATATAAGTGAAGGTGCTGCGTTGTATTGCGGCATAAAATTGTTCTGATTTTTTCTGAAGCTTAGTCTGATTCTCAAGATCATTTATAGTATTGGTTGCATCGGTCTTGTCAACATATTCGCCTTTGCTGTGGTTTGTAATTTCATGAGTCAATACCTATGTATTGGCGTGCGCTGTCGGTACAAATACGACTGCTCTTGGGGTTACCGTATTTGCGTATATAAGGCCAAAAGTCTTCTTTACTTTTGGAGTTCACTTTAAAGAAGCGTCCGACCTTATCTTATTTACAAAAATTTTCATTTGTTCGGTTACACGGACTCTGTGGTATTTCCTTTTTGTAAGAAAGGTCTTGTCGAATTGTACAGTTTTTCCTTCGCCGCCAATGTTAACATCGACGTTATTATTTCGGCTATTTCACGACAATAGTTATAGTAATTTATTATAGTTGATTTACTAAGCTCACTTTTATGGAGGTGATGGCGCCTAGCGATTATATGCTAATTTTAAAATAATAACATACATGTAATAATATTTTTAAAAAATTCTTAGGTTGTAGCTTAAGGTTTAATTAATTTAACTGAAAAACCGTGTTCACAGGCTTTTTGATAAAAAAAGTTATAATTATTGCAAGCACCTCGCTAATCTCTAGCCGACATTGAGGTCCATGGAAAAATGTAATGATTGATGGGTTGATTGTATTTCTACAATTTTTGTTACCTTTTTTTAGAGCTTTTCTTTGAGCATCGCCACATCCAACCGAACTTTACATTTCTACACTTTTCTACCTTCATAGGTAAGTTGCAACACAGTGGGGGAATAGATGTTTTAGTGGGAATTAAACCAGATTCTTCTAAAAATTCAATGCTCCGAACGAACAAAACACTGAGAAGTTATTTGGTTTAGGATGGATTAGAGGATGCTTAGTCGTCATTGCTTATTCACAAAAAATATTACTTGACTCGCACTTCGGTTGAACACAGAGTGGTCCTTGCGAATATCAATAACTACACGCTTTATCACAAAAATATATTTTTATTTTTTATATTTTTGCATCATTGATAATTACATATTACGTACGTACAAACATAGATATTTCGCAAAGTAAATAATTTACTGCAACATTGGAACATGTGAATTTTCTATAATGCGAATTAGTGAAATTTTGTTATTAATGGGAAATTTGTAATTTTGTGATGAGTACTGTGGATGAAGAGTATTGATGACATAGGGCGGGACCTGCCGCCTGCTGATAGAGAGTTGAAATCCCTTAATCCGGCGAAGCGGGTCACCCGTGTACTCTTAATTAAGAAAACTATTGATATAGGCGTCTGCGAGATGTTTAAATAAAATTCATTAACTTATCCAAAGGAAGACTACGTACATAACTGCCAAAAAACAAAACTAAAGTAGTAATTTTATTTTCAATTTGCTCAAAAACTAGAGCAACTAGATTCAGAATTAATACGCGCATTGAATACAAAAAACCAATTTGGCACATTATTTCACAGTTTTCAGTAATATTGTAAAACATTTTTTTTTTTAATTTTTTACCAAGAATTTGAGTTTGAATGTGAATTATTGAAAAACTATTCACACGAATACTTTAATGTAAATTTTATATTAAAGAACAAGTTTCGCACTTTCATTTTCAGTATAGTATTTTATTTTTAGTGTTACCGTTGTTTTTTAATAACTTTTTTCCCTCTTAAGTCATTTGTTTTTAGATTGCCCATAACTCCTAAACGGGCCGAGACGGACCCCCTCTCCCATAGTAAAAAATACCGTTATCAATTCTTGGCGCCAAAGTTATCGTACTCATGCCAAATTAAGTTTGGATATCAAAAGTCTTTCTTCCCATTGTATGTTGGCTATACATACATTGCTTTTAAACAAAAAAGCAATTAAAATAACACTCTTTTTGTACTTTACAATGTGTAAAAAGAACACATTCCGGAAATTTTTGGAAAACCTTTAAATTTAATGAAAACTACAAATGTATCCCTAAAAAACTAAAAATGATCAAAAATGTTAATTTTTTAGTTATTAGTATTTTTTAATACAATATAATTAATTTTTGTACTTAACTCTTTTTTTATTTAACTAAAAGAACAACAGGGAAATGGAATTTAAAAAATCCCTTTAATTAGCAATCTTTTTCGTTGATGTCCAGAGTCCAAAGTTTCTGCCTAAACGTGAAAATGCTAATATAAATGATTGACAAATGATCAAAATTGTAGTAGTTGCACAATATTTATATCTTTAAATGAAAGGTTCATATATGAATATGTTCAGATATGATTCTTAGGTTATTTTTTTAATTTTATTCTGATACTATCCCCTTTTTGTGCACTTAAAACAAAAAAATAGGTTTCTTTCCATATATTCTATTATCTATTTCACCACGTTGAAATAAATATTTACCAGCTAAAATATTTTTCCTTTTACTTTTGTTTTTATTAGGTATACCTAGTGAACATTATGTGTAATTTGCTGTTATTTTGGCCATTCTGACAGGTTCTAGAAATGGAAAATAAATTCGTAATTCACTTACAGTTCCAGGCTTGCAAATGGATTATAAGAGTTTGACATCTAATTTAATTATATTTGTTTCTGACAGTTCGTTGTCGGAGTAAATTGATCTATAAAGTTTAATTTCGGTGCGAAACAAAACAAATAAATTTGTTAAAGAATTTATTGTTTTCTTATAACTATAAAGTTAAAATTTGCGAAATAAAACAAACAAATTTGTTGAAGAATTTATTGTTTTCTTATAACTACAATATAAAGTTAAAATGTCACTATAAAGTTGAAACGTCGAGTGAAAATATATTAGTTTCGAAATAACTGATTGTGAAGTTTTTAGATCGCTTGGTTTAAATAGAAAAGTGCCTAAAAAAATGTAAACAAAGCACTTCGCAAGTGCACGTGGAAGTGTTTGTGTTATTTTTTCATTAAATATTTAATGAATACTGTGTGATGTAGTGTTTTTTTTGTCGTTAATATATGGTTAAGCAAATCAATAGAGACAGTAAAATGCGGATGGGAATTCGCATAAATCGAATCCTGCACATATATATTGTATATATATATACTTCTAGCAGGATATTACAAAAAGAGTATTTGCCTGGAAGTAAATAATTGGTTGCAATTACTATCTTGTTCTTCATCCTACTTCAATCACAACTTAAGAACCAAGCCAATTTCCATCAACTTTATATAATTCACTATGGACTTAATATTGTTTCAGAAGTGGTTTGTTTAAATTCTTTAAAGCACAATTCCATTTTAACTAAGGCATCGAGACATTTCAAAAACACCTATTTCAAAACTTACGACATTTTAACTCAATACGTATTTGAAAGCAAAAATTTCTTTAACAAATTTATTAATCTTCCACCGTACCGAATTTTAACTTCCCATCATAGATAAATTAAATTAGACGTCAGACTCTACTAATCCATTTGCAAACCCATTTGAACCTGTCAGAATGGCCAAAATGACAGCAAATTTCACGTTATGTTCACTAAGTATACCCAATGAAAGCAAAAGTAAAAGGAAAAATATTTAAGCTGGTGAATATTTATTTTAACGTGGTGAAAAAGATAAAAGAATATATGGGAAGAAATCCCTTATTTTGTTTCAAGTGCACAAAAAGGGGATATTATCAGAATTAAATTAAAAAAAGGACCTAAGAATCATATTTTGAACGTTTCGTTTGAAGATATAAATGGTATGCAACTACTACAATTTTGAAATCAAGCTTAGGCTTGTATTGTCAATCATTTGTATTAGCATTTTTCACGTTTAGGTACAAACTTTGGACTTTGGACATCAATGAAAAGGATTGTTAATTAACGGAATTTTTAAATTCCATTTTACTGTTGTTCATTTAGTTAAATAAAAAAAGCGTTAGGTAAAAAAATTAGTTATATAATACTAATAATTAATAAATTAACATTTTTGATCATTTCTAGTTTTTTAGGGATACATTTGTATTTTTCATTGAAGTTTTCTAAAAATTTCCAGAATGTTTTCTTTTCACACATTGTAAAGTACAAAAAGAGTGGTATTTTAATGGCTTGCATACAATGGGAAGCAAGACTTTTGATATCCAAACTTAATTTAGTTTTGTCGGAGGGAGTTAAGTTTATAAATGTTTTCAACAGATCTGTTTCTTTACAAGTAATCAATGTTTATTCGTACCTAATTAAAAAAACGTTTAAACCATAGCGTTATAGAAATAGACATTTTAAAATTAAAAGCGTTGACCGTAGGAAAATTTTTTGAAATTTAGAAACAAATTATTTACCGTAGGATTCAGATTTTTTCTCTATTTTAAGCTAAATGTTTCCAGTCACATTTATATATATATCTATATATATATATATTTTTTTTTTCTTAAATTAGTCAATTCTTTGTTGTACCAAATAGACTTATGAAGCATAATATGTTTTTACTTTGTTTGTTGCTTTTACCAATATTTTAAATTCAATTTTGAAAAAGGTTTATGTAAAGTTATGTTTTCACAAATAAAAACTATCAAAGTAATCATTAATCCTTATCTATTACTTCTTACGAAAAATTAATACAACAATTGAATTATAATGCATCTAGTAATCCAATAGATTACTACATACTCTCCTGGCAAAAGCTTTATTGACTTCACTTCTCAAATTTTGACATTGCTGCCAATTCAAAAACCGGTTTTGATTTTCCAATATCTGGAAAATTTGTCATCTATGTTAGTTTATTTATATGAATTTATGAATGATATGAATATGAATTTGTTCGAACCAACGAACTATCAGATACTTTTATGTGACCTTGAGTACAAAAAAAAAATGCGCCAGGATTTTCTATTCGTGTATCGATTCCGTTATTAATTTCAACTTGCCATAGGAATTTGTTCCAGCCAGAAGTCAGAGAATAACACGGGAAATTGAGTACAGAAAATATCCGCCAGAATTTTAGTTCCGATTGTCAATTTCAAGCAGTTATCGAAAAACTGTTTGGGAATGGGCAAAATTTGGTAGAATGCCATCGTGCGTAAGGGTCAACCATACTAGAATTTGGTGAGGTTAATGGTGTTTTCAGTTTTTTTTTTTTTTTGTGTTTCATTTAATTAGCACTTCACATGAAAATTGTTCGTTGCGTTTTAACGTATCATTATAAGCAGACGTCCGATGTCCTAATACGAGATCTCTCGCATTCCAATTTGAATGCGACCCTCGTATCGCATCTCGCGGTATTGTGAATGGGACTTAATTCTAACTCCACTTGAAGCATATTGTCATTACTTCTGATGAACAGCAGAAAAAATCTAGGATGGCCGAATTTGGGTGTGAATGAGATACACATTACAAGACAATGCACTCTTCACCCACTCCGAAAATATGGGGTGTACATATAATTATTAGACTACGACTACACTACTAATAACATGACGAGAACTTTTGCTGCAAAGTAAATAGGCCAAGGCGACTGACCTTAGAAGAAACAGCTGAATAATACATAAGCCATCAACAGGTTTAAAGAATTGCTCGACTTGGAGCAAACCAAATGCTACAGGAAGTTTACACTAAATGTATCCACGAATATGTCACCTTAAGTCAAATGAAAGAGGTCATAGTATCCACAAAACTGGGCGAACACTACTACTTGCCTCACCATGCTGTCGTTATGGAGTCAAGTAACACTACGAAATTCCGTGTAGTGTTCGATGCATCATGTAAGACTTTTAACGGAGTATCGCTAAACGACTGCTTAATGGTGTCTCCACGACTACAACCCGATATCGTAGATCTGATCACGACGTGAAGGAAGTTCAACGTAGCGTTTGTGGCAGATATCAGCATGATGTACCGTCAGATATGGATGGCAGCAGAAGATACGTCATACAACTGATACTACATACATAGGCATATACAAAATGAGCCGATAAAAACATATACCTTGAACACAGTCACATTTGAAACAGCATCTGGCGTCAGATGTGGAGAACAAATGTCTATACGTAACGGAGGTTCTCACTGAAGAATTTTAAGGAGGACATCAATTTACAAAGAAACATTTTTGCACTTTTGAAGGCAGCTGAATTACCTCTAAGAAAATGGGCTAATATAATATATATACTCGTATCATAAAAGAAGTTAATGAGCACATTCATCTTTTAACGGAAAAAACAAGAGTAGCTCCAACAGCAGTAGGTTGCATATCGCTACCAAGGGTAGAATTATGAAACATTATGTCATATGTGGTGGCATGAGACACAATTTAAAAAAAAAATTCCGGAAACGAATGTCCAGAGTTGATTTCGTGCGAGACAGAACTAAAAACGAAAAAGAAAATAAGGAGGTTAAAATAAAATTATCGTTTTATAAAAATAATTTAACAAACTTACATGAATGAACACTATCAACGCTTTTCTAATTTAAATCGGCTAGTACGGAGTGCAACGATATGGCGCAGATATTTTCAATACTTAAAATGTAAAGCAAAGAAAGGACCATTAGAGAGTCACCGACTCACCTGATGAACTAGATGGAGAAAAAGGTAATATTGAAAAAGGCAGTTATATTATCCGGTTAAATCGATTTCTTGACGCTAAAAAACTTTTATGCGTAGGAGGGCGATTAACAAACTCCACCTTACCTTTTAGTTAGAAGCACCCGAGTACTAAAGAATTCATATCACTTTGCGAGATTGATCTTCAGCGATGTGCATCAAGGCACACTTCATGGTGGACAACAGATCAACAGAGATTAGAAGTCGATACTGGATCACTGATCTTAGGCGACTTCATAGTCAAATCAACAATTTACAACTGCGTCCGATGTCACCGCTTTAATGCAAAAATGCAACAACGAATAATGGGAAATCTTTCGGCAGAAAGCGTAGTCATGTAAAGGCCACTGGGGTGGACTACGCGGGCCCGATAGAGATAAAGATATGGGAGGGCAGATGCAATAGAATGATGGAAGGATACATGACTGTCTTCATATGTCTTCCAACAAAGGCTATACACATTGAAGTAGTCAGCGACCTTTCGTCAGCGTTCATAGCAGCCTTCAGGAGATTTGTGGCACGAAGGGGAATCGGCTCAAATATGAACAGCGACTGCGGGACAAACTTCAAGACTGAGCTGAACAAGGAGAGCAAACACATCTTCAGCGAATGGTCAGGTGAAGTTTCAGCAAGTCTGGCATCAGACAACAAATCGCATTTCAATCCACCAGCTTCACCACACTTTAGAGGGCTTTGAGAAGCTGGTGTGAACTCAATTAAACACCATCTTAAACAAGCAGATGATCTAAAGTGCGTGGAAACCATACGCACAGAATAAGGTATACTAAAACGTTCGATCGCGAAACTATAAGTTAATAAGTTAAGCAAGATGTATACAAAAAAATGAATTAATAAAGATATCAAAAAAAAAAAGACTATAAGTCTATTTCATGAATATAATAAATAAACCGACTTGCTACTTAAATATGGATAACCAACCGCAGAAGCTTAATATAGTTTAAATTATTAGTTTAATTATTAGAAATTATTAAATTATTATTATTTATATTCATTTAAACCAACACTAATTCAAAATTTGTATCTTCCTCGGCATTTGCGAACCTCACAACGAATGCGAGGGAAGACAGAGATCCGAACAACCAAAAGAAACCACTCAAAAAATAAGACGGTGATAAAGCAACAAGGAAACAAAACACATTACAAGACAATGCACTCTTCACCCACTCCGAAAATATGGGGGGCATTGTTGGTGGATGGTGTATTGGGTCTATAACTTTTCGTGCGGTTTGCTAAGAGATGGCGTAACTTGTATTATTCCATTGTTATTATTCCATTGGAAATTGCCAGAAAGATAGGAAAAAGTCATAGCTTCAGATGGGCAGTACTTTGAATAATACTATTGTACATGTTTTTCTTAAATAAACGTTCAAATTTTGAAAAAAAAAACCGCACGAATTAAATTACACACCCAATACATAATATTAATAGACTACGTCTACAGTACTACTAACATGATGAGGAATTCCGCTACAAAGTAAATAGGTCAAGGTTACTGACCTTAGAAGAAACAGCTGAATAATACATAAGCCATTAACAGCTTCAAAGAAAGAAGAAATTCAAATGTTAAACCACTCGTTAGCTATCAAACAAGGAATAAATTTGTTTCAAACGAAGGCTTAAGAGTTTCTTTTATTTCCGCTTTTATTTCAGTTCATCTAACTGAAATAGTTTAAACGTTTTTAGGTTTAAGCTAATCTAACTAAAGAGTAGCCACCGCTTGTGAATCACCTATTCCAAGCCAACTATTAATCTCGCTAAACTCAGTTAGGGACAGAAATCTTGTTTGACACACAGTACTATTTGACGTTATTTGACGATATTTTGACATAAAATTTAGAAGACAAGTTTTGATTCTCAAATGAAAACAAGAAGTAAAATTTTGTTTCTGAAAAAATGAGGGAAAATGGTTTAACATCATTTTTCTTCTCCGGAGTACGGAGAAAGGCCCAAACAAAAATGCCATAAGAATATGTCAAATTACATATAAATAGTATATTGCATATTATATTTTACATAATGCATGACTATTGTCATCGAGCCTACATAGTATTCTCTTATTTGATAACGTAGTTGGGCAGCACAATAATTTGCGATCCACTATTTCTTAAGGTATTCCCTGAAATGTAGTTTAACAGCACCGAACAACTTTTGCCTTCCACAACTAAATTACTAAATTACCTTTCCCACCCACTATAAGTATATGACAACTTAATTCATTTGTGCTTGTGAGGATACCTATCCCTCTCATTTCAAAATACAATATGTAGTCTTGCAATTTTTAATTTTCTGAACTTATTTTTCATTTTATTTGGTCCTGCTATGCTACCAATCCGAATGTAAACAATTTGACAAATTATTAAGTTTGCTCAAGTACATTTTGGTGAAGAGGAGAGACGAACACCGGATTCTCAGGAGGAAAATGAAAGGAGCAGGAGAGCGCAGTGGAGGAAATTGTTATATGCTACTCCAGGAATAAGATTCGGAAGTTTTACTAAAAAGGCGCTGTAGAGATGAACAAACGTTGTAGTAGAGGCTGAGGATTTGAAAATAACATTTCTGTAGACTGTAGAACTGTAGACCTGGGCCAACTGCGGAGGCATAAGCGCTCGTCCCATAGAATCCGTTACGATGCCAGATAGGTTGACGCTTACGTGGCATACATTGGCAGAGTAAACCCGATGAAGATTTCTCATTGCTGAGAGTGATTTTTCTTCAATCTGTTCTGCGAAAAATTTGTTTTGTTTAATTCCGGCAAATTTGTTTTGTTTAAGTGTGCGAAGTTTAAAAAAAATATTAAAAATACAAAGTATGGAGGATGAATTCCTGATGATATTTTTGATACTGATTTTATCGGAAGCCCTGGAGTATCTGAAAATAATCATAAATAATAGTCATCGGTTATGGGTTCGTCGGCTGTTTGAGGACCGATAACGTCATGGATTTTTTGCCAGTTATTCAATCACGATGCGGAATAATTTAAAGTGGCAGTGCGTATGAATAAGGAAACCCGCCATTTCAGCTAAGTGCAGGCTGTTTTTGACTCTTTTGTGAGTACATTTAATATTTAAATCTTCCCATCTTTTTTTAACATTTTCAACTCTATAGATATTTGTCACTTGGAGGCAGTAAGCTGGTGTTTTCAATTGCATTCAAAATGAAACTCACAGGTGTTAAAAGAGTGGAAACAGATTTCCAATGACTTTTACAATATGTGGAATTTGCCAAATTGTGTGGGTGTCATTGATGGTAAACACATAAACATCACTTGCCCCGCGAATTATGGGTCCCTTTTTATAATTATAAAGAAAAATATTCCATCTTACTCTTAAGAATCTGCAATGCCAACTACACTTTAACTGGCTTGGACATTAGCGCATATGGCTCATAAAACGACGGTGACGTTTTACGACACTCCAACTTTGGTCGTAAGTTATAGTATTTGGAAACCAGCTCAGCCTACCAGAAGAGCAGTTTCTCCCGAATTCTAACGTTAGGTTTCCGGATTATTTTTTTGCGGCATTTGCTTTGAAAACGTTTTTAATGCGTCCTTATCCAGGTATAGTACTGGAAGCTTCATTTCCAGTTCTTTTGCATTAATGCGCTTCAAATTAATAAGAGGAGCGCTTACATTTGGATCGAGAGATTCAACAAGGCATTTTAGTGTGCCGGTTTAGAATCTTACTTGGCCCACTAAATATAGCTTCGACCTCAGCAGAAAAATTGTGAAGGCAGCTGTTTTACTTCACAATTTCGTGAAGATGCATGATAACACTTTCATTACTCCAGACTAGGTGCACCAATACAACGGCGAGGAAATAGTTCACGGCATTTGGCGAAAACAAACAAGTGCTCCAAAAAGAATTTCCTCGAACACCGAGTCAAGGGTTCAAGTTGCGTGACCAACTGAAGGAGATCTCTCAGTGAACGTCATCGACTAGAATAACTACACGGAAGTTAACATTTAAAAATTATTTGTATGCAATATTACCATCCTGTACTAACTTTTCTTCAAACATGTTTATGAAAAAAAAAAAACACATTACATTAAACATAAATTGGATAGAAGACAAAATCTTCTTACATCAATTCATAAATCAATTAATGTCAATGTTTTTTTTTTTTTTCAAGCTATGACAATTTCTATTAATTTTCTCAATGTCTCCACCAATGAAAATGCTTACTCTCAATTTGTGAACGAGTGAATCTCAATATGGGATTGTATGGTCCTCAATGTGTGAACTGGTAATGGCTTGTAACAGTACAAAGTAAGCCAACTTACATAACAAAGTGTATGCTCTATCCAGCTGTCAGTCGAATACGTCGACGCAACAGATTCTATTTGCCGGGCCCTTCAGTCTTTTTAACATCACCAACAAGATCCTATCTGCCTATTGCTTGAACGTTTGAAGCATCAATAATTTTCTTCTTGAAGTTCAAAAGTTTTAAATTAAAAACTACTAAACTTATTAAAACTTTTTCTAATTTTGGAGCAAAGAGCAAACAAAAAAAATTGAAAATGAAAGCGGATGATATTTATCTGTACAAAACAGTCTCAAATTCGTTTAGTTACTTTTTCACAAATTTTCTCTTTAAGAGAGAATTTTATCCTCATTTCTCTGTATTTGACAGTTTTTACATATTAAATCCAAAAAGTACACGAACAGACCTTATATTTATGGCCATAGATGAACTAACATAGATGTCAAACTCTACCAAACTTTTCCAATCTCTTGAACTGGTCCCATATGCACTGTAGACGAATTACCAACGCTTGCTCAAGCATGTAAACTGCTGGAATTTGCTAGAATGAGAGGAATTTGCCACGTAAAATTCACTATGTGTTAATTGTGGATGACTTTTTTATGTAAAATGGGAGGGGATTTGACAATGACTATTCCCACGTATTCACAGCCAGGTTCATTCGATAGAGCATAAAAGAACTAACATATTATGATAGATGAAAAACTCGAATACTACTTTTGCAAACTTAATATTCCCACACACCCACTGTACGTGAATTACCAACAAATTGTTCAAGCCTGCAAACTGCCAGAATTTAGTATTATTATTACTTTTTTTTAAATCTTAAATCCTTGAAGTAGATTTAAGTGGATTTATAATAGTTACTGTCGCCGGAATCGCTGTAACAATCAAAATAAAACGAGCATTTATGTCGATACTGTTGAGCTGTTGCTTATGCTGTATATTCTCTTCAATAAAAAATACAAAATTAGGGAAATCTTACAGTTCAATTTTACTTAATTATTGGTGTATCCTGGCAAATGACCTGTCGGCTGACGAATCTGAAAACAGATTAGCAAAAACCGGGAAATTCGATCAAACAAACAAAAATCCAACAAAAAGTTAAAGGCATTAAATATTTATATTAAATATGTAATAAGCAAAATTCTGTTTTCTGTCGTAAAAGCGAAATCGAAATACCCGGCCAATATCCGAGAATGACTTTTGGCTGAACCGCTGTATATGGCTCATCTATCATCATCATCATCATTTTTTACTCACATGTGTTTAGTTAGCATTCGCTGCTTCTACCCTTGAAACGCATTTGTCAGATAGATTCTAATCCAAATGTTAAACCTTTAAAGAAAATGGAATTAATTATATTGCTAAACTAAAATCTATACTTTTTTTTATCACATATTAAAGAGAATAACAGAAGTGGCATTTTCGATATTTATTTCTTTAAAAAAATTCCCAGAAAAGCTAATTTGTTAACGTAATTTCGTTTTTCGAAGGGAATTATATTTATAGTTGTTTTCAACAGATCTGTTTCTTTGCAAGTCATAAGGGTTTATTTGTACCGTCTTAGAGACAAAAACAAAAACAACAATGTTTTGTGCAGAAGGCACAGCTAAAATGTTTATACCCTTAATGAAAAGTGTTAGTTCATACCTTAATTTTGCGGAAAAAGGACTTACCTTGTACTTTTTTGAGTACCCTTTAAGCCGTTTAGTTTATTTAATTTCATGCCGGTCTGGCATGGAATGCGTCAACTTTTCCAGATATTTACTTATTATTTTTTTACCATTAAGCTAAGAAAAGGCTTTTAAGTAAGCTTTGATGTAATGACGGTTTTTGTTAGATCTTCTCTAAATGATTCCGAAGACATTCTGTTGGGTTAAAATCGGGGCCTTGTAGTAGTGTTACTAGCACGTGAAGGACTTTGTGTATCAACCACATCTTCATTATTTGTTATCCTGTTGGAAGTAATTATCGTTCGCGATAACCATTTCTTGTGATCTTTGAAGCAAACTTTCTTGCGAATGTTATTATTATACCTCTTTTGTCAAGATCTTAATGACTATGACTAAATTACCGATCCCAAATGTGAACATTTAGCTCCACATCATAAAACCACCATCTCCGTACTACACCTTTTTCCTTGTGGTTTCGGATTTAAAGCTCCATTTGGTTATTGTCATGCTTTCGAAAATATATTGTATTTGATTAATAAATGTTTAATTTTGATTCTTCTGAAAAAAGATCTTAGAAGTTAAATCCTTTGTTTTTGTATTCATTAGCAAAGTCTTCTTTTTTTTTATTTGCTTCGATGACGAAATGTTTCCTTTCCTACTTTTCTCTGTAGGAAATTCAAGTCCCTCGACACCAGATATGCAGAGGCACATTTTTTATATAGATGGCCTGCCAGAACGGTCGATGACTTCTGAAAAATGCCAAGTTGCAGCATTGTTTCCTTTGTGATCGGTCAAACGATAGCGTCATACAAATAGGTATCCTAAAATTGAAATTGTTGAGCGTTTAATTTAAAAATTCATCCAAGTTAATTACCATTTGCCGTGTAAAATATGTCCAGTCACACCCAAATTTTTTTTTAAAAAAAATTGGTTACGACAAATTGTGTTTACTTTGTGTATTGTTTCTTTTGTTGCTATTACCAATATTTTAAAAACACTTTTACAAAAGGTTTATGTTTAGTTATATTTGCATGAATAATCATTATTTTTTTTTCTACTACTTCTTATAAAAAGTTAATACAATAATTGAATTACATACAAGTATTTTCCATCTAATCTAATATTCCAGTTTATTCGTATATTGTAATTTACATTTTTTTTGGGAATATAATCTCCTGATAAAAATATTCAAAGTGAAGTGAAAAATTTGCCGACACCATGGTGGAATCAACAATGTCAAGAAGGAACAAAAATGTAAGTGGAAAAAATGTCTATTGTTTGTATTCAGTAAATCTAATTCATTTTTTTTTTTTGTAGGGCGATAAAAAGAAGAACAAGAAGTGGAAACAACAAGAACAAGAAATACAGTTTAGGATGTAAGATCCACATCCTTTGGTACCGCCTGAGATACTTTGTCCGGTAATATCAGTGCCTATTTCAATCAAATCAATTTACTGGATATAGAGATTCTTTGCATGCATGCACTGTGATAGTCCCAAGAAGGCTGTTTGCTACAGATAAGGTTTGTTCTCATTATTTATATTTTCCACTAATATGTATGCACTCACAACCTATTGATTCTTTCTTTTTGATAAAAATTCTTCGATTATGAAGCTGATTCGAATTATAAATAGTTATCAACGAAGTTGATAACGAATAGTTTGTAATACATGGACACTTGAGCGATGAAGTTCCAAACTGAAGATGAACTTTACCCTGATATGTCTCTTGAAGAAAAAAAAAAAAAAAAAAAACAGAACAAATCAAACCACGATAGATCAGTGCAATTTGGGAGCACGAAAGTGGCAATTAACCATACGACTGTCCTGCAATCATTGTGTGTACGTACAATTGGGTTTTGTGAACAACTGCTCGCCGAAGAGCTTGAAAGCACAGATCTTGAACCTAGTACGCCAACACAACAAAAAAGACGTGAACTCGCTGAAGCGTTTTTAAATGATTGAGTACGTCTAGTTCATGGCAATAAGCACTCAAAAGTTGTTTTCATAATGAAATATAAATTCAGAATTTTCACTTTTTTTTATTTATTTATAGATATAATATTGTTATCTATAAAATAGGAATGTAGTTTTATCATTGACTGATTTATTTATTTATCATTTATTTAAAAAATTAACCAAACTAATTTTTTCGGCAGATTCTTAATCTGCGGGTTTCAGGATGCTCTGCCGAGAGGTCAGATATACCCAGTACTTATCTCATTATGTGAAATTGCTTTTCGCACATTTATTATAACAATTTTGCATATGGGAATGCGCATTTTGCATATGTGTACTTGTGTTTGGATTTATTTAAGTTGTTTAAGTGGTAAATTAAGAATATTCAATCCCAGTCAACATTTGTTCAGCGAAGAAGACAGCAAACAATCTACCTAAAAAACTTATTTTATGTTGCTATTTATACGGTCACAATTCAAAATATAAGTGTTTTGTTTAATTTTTTATTTCTGTATATGTGAAATCCATAGAAAAGTTACAAATCCAATCCAAATGGAATGCCTAGTATCGGCCATGGAAATAAACGTAGAAATCGATAGGGGCTAAAAAAAAAAACGGGATTCAAAAACTTTTTGAACTAATTTTGCATACAATTTGAATAGTTTGGACCATCTATCAGAGGTGGAATCAGTTGGCTTAAACTAATTTTTTTTATATCTGTTATGTTAAACCATCAATTTTGTAAATTTCATTGCATTGCAAACAATCTACCTAAAAAACTTATTTTATGTTGCTATTTATACGGTCATAATTGAAAATATAAGTGTTTTGTTAAATATTTTATTTCTGTATACGTGAAATCCATAGAAAGGTTACAAATCCAATCCAAATGGAATGCCTAGAATCGGCCAGGGAAATAAACGTAGAAATCGAACGGGGCTCAAAAAAAAAAAAAAACGGGATTCAAAATCCTTTTGAACTAATTTTGCATACAATTTGAATAGTTTGGACCACCTATCAGAAGTGGAATCAGTTGGCTTAAACTATTTTTTTTTTATATCTGTTATGTTACATCATCAATTTTGTAAATTTCATACTTTTTAAGTTTGGAATGGACAAAAATATTTAGTTAAACAGAAACAATAAACTAACTTTTCTAAGTAGTGTAGAGGAAACCATCGCCACGATTCTCTATCTTGGGCATGTCTTTAATCCTCTTAGCTCAGTGGAATGAAAACTGACCTCAATGAAACGGTCGCGAGTTTAGCGGAAGTGAGACAGACAACGAAAACGTAACTGACAATATCCAGCAAGCTTCTTTGACATCAAAGACAGAATCGTAAGCCCAGTAAAGTTTGTGTGGATGAAAAGATATCGCTCTTAACTGAGCAGAAAGTCATGTTAAAAGAACGTATATATGCAAATCGCTTACGGAAAAAAAAAAAATTAAAATGTGAGGAAAAAGAAATTTTAGAAAACCAAACATTTCGTAATAGAATTTTAAGCATTAAATCTAAGAAATTGGAAATTCTATTGGGTACATATTTTAATTCGTGCAGTTTTTTTTTTTTCAAAATTTGAACGTTTATTTAAGAAAAACATGTACAATAGTATTATTCAAAGTATTGCCCATCTGAAGCTATGACTTTTTCTATCTTTCTGGCAATTTATGGATCCCATCCCAAAAGAACTGCGCCGGCTTGGCAGCCAAGAATGAATCAAGCCAATTTTTGATATTCTGCTCTGATGTGAACCGTATTTCAGTGAGGGCGTTCTGCATCGACCGGAACAAATGGTAGCGAGAAGGGTTGAGAGTTGTCATGATGGAAAATTATTTTATAATACAGCACACCCATCTGATCCCACCAAATACAGAGCATGGATATTCGCCTTTGCCGTTGATTGGGGTTGTCGTAATGGATCCATTTTTCATCACCAGTAACAATCCGATGCAAAAATGACTTCCTTTTGTCGCGTTCCAGCAGCGTTTCGGACATACAAAACCGTCTTTCGACGTCTCTCGGCTTGAGTTCATTTGGAACCCATTTCCGTGCTTTTGAATATATCCAGCTGCTTTTAAACGTTTTGAAATGGCTGCTTGAGTGACACCTAAAGATTCTGCGAGCTCTTCTTATGTTTGGCAACAATCTTCATAGAATAATGCTTCCAGTTATTCATGTTCAAACTTTTTTGGCTGCCCAGGACGTTCATCGTCTTCCAAGCCAAAATCACCACTTTTAAATCGTGCAAACCACTTTTGGAACGTTCGCTCAGCTAGCGCATGTTCACCATAAACTTCCACCAAAATACGATGACTTTCGGCAGCAGTTTTCTTCATATTAAAGTAATGAAGAAGAACTCTCCGCAAAAGAACTTTTTCAGGCACAAAATTCGACATATTTGAGTGAGAAAAAATTTATTGTTGTTTACGCTTGAAATGAATAAATCATTCATTTGACGTACATTCAATGACGTACAATGACAGTAGCTTTCCAACGCATGTTCCAATGGAATAATAACAATGGAATAATACAAGTTACGCCATCTCTTAGTAAACCGCAAACCGAAGTTATAGACCCATTAATTAAAAAAAAATTGAATGCATATATGAATCCCAATAATAAAATTATTTAAAAAACAAATGGCTCTTTTTATTTTCACTCGGTATTGCTAATTACCAATTATCGAGCGCATTATATTGTTTCGCAATCGATCTGAACTTTCGTTGTTTTCGATTGACTCGGTTTTATTCAATACATCTAAATTACCTTCTTGGCGCAAGGGTTCTTCAATATTAAAATGAACGCAGATTTTGTTAGCTTTTTGTTAGCTTTTTCCAGCTTTCAGCTTCTCTTGCTCCTAAAATTGATCGAAATCTGTTTTTAAGAACTGCTATTGTTCTATCAACGATATTTCGTGTCTTCGAATGTTTTTGATTAAATATGGCTTCATTGCTGCCTTTCGACGCAGCCCGAAATAGTAAATTTTACTATTATTAAATAGCTTAAATTTTAATTTTATATAATGCACTTAATAAACATAATGAAGTTACTTAAAATCTAATTATTCATCATATTAGGCTGTTGCTCCAGGAACTTTTTTTAACAACAATTTGACCAAATGAATGAGTCGTGGCAAGATCCAGATGTCTGGCATCAATGTACTGAATGCGCATCTTGTGCATCATACTTATAGTATTTTCCAAAATACACATTGATTTTATTTGAATTTATAAGATATTCCTTACCAGCATAGCATTGATACTATGGTATCCTTTTCTATTGTATTATAGGCATTGAATATCTTTATTTGACCTGCATATTCGAATATGTGTGCCATCAACACATCCCATAACAGCAGGGAAGTCCGTTTTATTGGAAAAAATTAAGTTTCTTCTCTGGTCATGTCATGGTGTTGTTTTATAAGCATCTTTATACAGTCGAAAACACTTCTTAAAATTTTAAATAAACACAATTAAACATTAACATGTACGCAGTCTAGGTTTAAAAGTTATCTTACCTTCTTTGTATCCTGTAATACAAATTAATCGCAATAGTTCCGAATTACTCTGCGCTATATCTATATCTAACTCATTTTTTTTAAGCCATTAAAATTGATTAGCGCAAAAAAGACCGTGTGTTTGCTTTTCAAAATTCATTCATTTGACATAATAGAAAAACAAATGCGATACGACTCTTTCTTCGCGTACTGATACGAGTAGACATGCGACAATCAGAATAGGGGTGATAATTTTAATCACATTTGTTTAGTCAGCATATGATGGTTCCATCCTTGGAACGCTTTTGGCGGAACTGTTGTAGTCCAAATGTTGAATCTGCAAGGAAAAAGGCATTAAAAATATGGCTAAACCAAAATATCTACTTATTACTAACATGTGTTTAGTCAGCATACGATGGTTCAACCCTTGTAACGTTTTTGGTGGAACTGTTGTAGTCCAAATGCAATATCTGCAAGAAAAAGGTATTAAATATATGGCTAAACCAAAATATATAATTGTTATTCACATGTGTTTAGTCAGCATACGATGATTCCACGCTTAGAAGGTTTCTGGTGAAACTGTGGTAGTCCAAACGTTGAATCTGCAAATAAAAATGTATTAAATATATGGCTAAGCCAAAATATATACTTTTTACTCACATATCTTCAAGCTCTTGAATAGAACATTTACATTTATTATTACTACTGTAAAAAAAATGTAAAATAAATTATTTTGAAATTAAAATGTTTTTACTTACAATACAACAAAATGTAAACAAACAATTGCAGCAGCTTTTGTCACATCCACATAAAAGCAGTTTGTTGGTGGCGGCAGTATTTTGGAGGAAATTATTTCTTCTTGATTTTTCTTCTTTTGTTGTCCTAGCAAATATATCAAAGAAAATTAGTGTCCAACATTAAAATTATTTTGCTACTTATACCAAATTAGAGTTGAAACATGAAACGTGAAATGTCAAAATCGGAATTCACTGAGTCATTTTTATAAGGAAGACGTCACATCTCGAATTTTAACAATTCACATGTTTTCACGGACAGTTTTACATGGTTTGGATTGATCAGGTTAACACCGGCTTTGATTTTCCAATATCTGGAAAGTTGCCATCAATGTTAGTTTATCAATACTTACTAGGTAAGGCCAACTCTATTTATGATTATTTTTGTCTTTCTAGAGAGCTTTCCAAATATATACATATTTAGGGTTATCGGAAATTCTATTTTTTATATTCGAAAAATTGGTATCGGGAACTTTTTTCGAAATTATTAAAAAATTCTGATGGAAAAAATAATTATCGGTAACACTTAATTATGGAAAATCTATGGCGTTTTCATTTGGGCTTTTCTCTGTGCTCCGGTGAAGGAAAGTGACTAAAATCCAGTTCCCTCTTTTCAGAAACAAAATTTTGCTTCTCGTTTTCATTCGAGAATCAAAATTACTCTCATGAATTTTATGTCAAAATGTACAAACGTCAAATAGTATTATGTTTCAAACTAGATTTCTGTTTCATGCAATCGGATGTATTTTTGAGCAATTTATTATCCCTAAGTGTTCAAATTAATTCGGAAGCAAATTGAAAAATAAATAATCGCCCTTATCACAGAAACTCTCGTAGAAAAGTTCCGAATGCTTAGTTACGTTACGAATACGAATCCTGAAGTGTATTCATCATCAATCAAATCGATCAGTAGGTTGGCAACAGTTTAAAATTCATTGCGGAGGGAGATTACCAATACGGCGTAGGCAAAGATTTTGAGGTTGGAATGGCCAAGTCCATCTTTTCTACAAATCTTCTGCCCGCTTTGTATTCAACTTGAGAAGACTAAAGTTGAGAAAAGTGAAGCAAAACTTGACTTCTACTCCAAAGCCACAATTCCAAGAATTATAATGTGTGCAGATGGAACCCAAATTAAAATTATTGCTCCAGCAGAAGAAAAGTTTTTGTACTACAACCGAAAAGGGTATTTCAGTATCAATGTAATAGTGGTATGAATGACAAATATGATATTTTTTTGATTAAATGTGCAGATTCTTTTTAATTAATTTTTCAGCTGTGTGACAACAAGATGCGAGTAAAGTTTGTAGATTTTCATGTGTGGAAAAAATTTCAAGAAGGCTTATTTAACCACAATTTAACTTACTTTTTTTTTGTTATATATATTATATATATTATATTATATTATATTATATATATTATATATAATATATAGTATATATATATGGTATATATATATAATATAATATATATATGTATAATATATTGTTATGATTTTTTGTTGATTTTTGTGCGTTGTATTCTCGCTGAATTTTCTTATTCAGTTTAATTCCGATGATAAAATGTGTTCTTAGAAAAAACTGTCAAACTTCGTATTCATTCGGGGCCAGTGATAGCAACCTTTCCGAACCCCGAATTTCGTAACAGTACATTTTCCTACGACGGGTGCTATGATACTTTTTTTCGGAATTCCTAGTACGAATCTATTACGACGACACCTATGATAGGGGTGAATAAATATTTTGCTATCCACATCAAAGATAATAATAATAATAATAGTTCCGAAGAAGTTGTTTAGTCTTACTTTGGAAATAGAATCGGAGTACACAAAAAAGGCTTCTGATTGCCCCAATGAAAACACATTCATGTTTTTTCCCTCGGAATATTAGTGTTATTTTGGACGTCAAATCGGGGTACACATAAAAAGGCTTCTGACTGCCCCAACGAAAACACATTCATGTTTTTTTCGATCATGAATATTCCCCTATTATTTAGCTGTCCGAATTGAAAACGAAAACTGCAATGTATGTTGTTCTCTTTAAAATAAAATTAAATAGTTTGTCTCTTTCAGATCGAATTCATCAAATGCGAAGCAAATAGATGTTTTAATTAATTTAACACTTATCTTCATACACTACTTTATAACCGGTATTTAACTCCCGAGATTACTTGGTACCCTTTTTATATTTCAGTAAAGAAAATTATGTAAAAAAATATATTTTCTTGTAATATACAATAATATTAAGTATTGAAGTAATTTTAAGATGAAAAATACTACAGAAATGCGATTACCGTTACAAATTAATATCTGTCAGTTCAGGTAGCAGATGCAATTTCTATTGTTCTATTTCTAAAATTTCTACAGTATTTTGGAGTCAAAGACAGTTTAGTATGCCCCGAGTTTCTGATTGATTCAGACATGTTAGTCGAAGTCTGAGTGAAGTGAAAGAAAAATAATATGGAAGAAGTATCTCGAGCGGATTTTGCTAGGTAAGTAAACTTCACATATGTGAAATATTTGTAAATTTTGTGTAGTTTTAATATAATTTGAAATAATTCAATTTTTCACCTGTAAAATAATATAATATTTTCATCTTTAAAATGAGTGTAGCAGAGAAAGAAACTTATTCTAAAACGATGTTCAATGAAAATGAAAATGATTCAAATGGACTGTCTGATAGGGATGACGAAGACTAGCTTTCGCATGCAGAAAAACAGCAAGAAGATGAGTTCCAAAGTAGTGAGAGTGAGGATGACGATGAAGTAGAAACCATATAGACAACAGGTAGTAGATATTTTTTTGCTGATTATAACAGAAATAATAATTTTTATCTGTAAATATTAAATCAACAATGTAATAATACATTGCAATACAGAAACTTTCGATTAGCGACACGTTCAAAAGAATATTAACAGAAAACACTGTGGATATTATTGTTCTCAGCGACAATATAGGGAAATATATTCATTCTTCGCCGTTTTGATTTGTGCTAGTGCTAATAATTGCAATACAGATCATACTTCTGACATGTGGCATTCCAGCTCGTATCCATTATATCGCGCAACAATTGGACTAAGATTCTACAAAATTATGCGATTTTTAAAATTCGATAAAAGCAATATTCGCAGTCCACGCAAGAAGGAAGATAAGGCAGCTACAATCCAGGATTTATAGACAATGCTTAATACAAATTTATCTCAAATTTATAGGCCTACGGCAAATTTAACAATTGATAAACAATTATATCCTTTTCGAGGCCGTACAGGATTTACTCAATATCTGCCTTCAAAGCCAGCCAAGTATGGTATAAAAATCTGGTGGATTTGCGATTCTGAAAACGCGTATCCCTTGCATGGTATTATTTATACTGGCAAAACGAATGGTACTCGTGAAAAAAATCAAGGAGAAAGAGTGGTAAAATATTTAGCATTTCTGTACCGAAGAAGTAGAAGCAATATCTGAATGGATAATTTTTTTACCACTCTACCCGTTGTAAAGCATCTGCTATCGTGGAATCTAGCCAATGTTGGCACAAAAAAAAAAAAAAAAAAAAAAAATTAAGTCATACTTCCCCAGTATCATAGCGGCAAATAAATTAAACGAAATACCATATTTTTACCATACCAGTTTTTGGTTTTCATGAGACAATGTACAATGTGCAATGTGTGACAATGTGCTCTTACGTATCTAAAAAAAAAACAAAGCGGTAATTTTAATATTAAAAATGTATTCGGATACAGCTATGAGTTACAATGATAAATCAAACCTGATCTTATTAATTATTATAATGAATATAAAACTGGCGTTGAAACCTTGGACCAAGTGCTGAAGGTAAAGTTCTTCTTGTTGGACATCACTTCACTCGCGACATATTTAATATTTTATGAAAATAATAAAATGCTCGCAGAGAAAACAACAGAACGACGTTTTTTTTTTTTTTTTTTTTTGCACAAACAGTGAAAAAAAGGTAAAATCATAAATCTCTCCCTAAAGAGCTAAATAACGATCCGGGAGCTCAAAACGAAATTTTAATATTTTTCGTTTTTTTTTTTTAAGTAAATACAGCTCGGTGGGCACCCGGGTTCTCGAGTATGAAGATAAAAAGTAACAGAGATATTACCAATGGATTCACAACTAATCGATCAAAGGAAGATGTCAACAAATTTTGGAAAATTGTCGAAAAAAAACTCAACTGTTTAAGCCCACCAACGAAATCTGTTACCGAACGGAAAAAAGTAAGTGATTTGTTTTAGTAATGTTTTCCTTTAAAAAAATTTAGTTTTAAGGTTTGGTTCGAACGATAAAAAATATGTGAAAAAAAAATGTCTAAAAATGTGAAACAAACAAAAAAAAAAAAAAGGAACCAGGGAATATAAATTTAGTTCGTCGAAAGAAAAGGTAATAAGGGTTTGTACATTCAGAGAATCAGTTGAAGGTTGTCCAGATGATCCTACTTTGGCTTTTCCTTCATGTAGCAAAAATAAAAAACTATACTTGATTAAAATCAAAACATCTAAAAAGAAAATGTTTCATTTTTATTAATAGGTTAATAAATCATTTAATGAACACATTCTATTTGAAATGCTTAAATACTCACTAGAACTAGAGAAGCAACAAAAAAAAAGGTTGATGAGGAGAAGTCAGAAACGTTGATTAATATTGAAGACAAATTTATATCTCCTCGTTTAACACAAGGCATGACAACACAAGTCGCTTTGGAAATGGAAATCGAAATTCAAAGAGAACTTTGAATGAAGTTGCAGGAAGTTGAAGCAAGTTTTGAGTTCAAAAGACGTTCAATTGAAATTGAAGTGGTAAAGCTACAACATAGAAAAAAAAGCTTTGAAAATAAATACACATGTTGTGTTAGGCGCAGCAAGCATTGATTATCTGAATTGCCATTTTTGGAAGGTAGTGAAGTTCTTGCACCAAGCAAACAGCTCCATCTTCCATTAAGCACCGTATTTATAATTTCGATTACATTCCGGCATCAAGTACGGGCTTCATTAAATTACCCACGGCTCTAAAGGATATCGAGCACCACCTGTTGAAAGGTTTGATTTAAGAAGGGCAATAATTGTTTAAATAAAAAATACTTACCCAATAGTCAAGAATTTTTTTCACCATTTAAATATGTTTCTTCCATCCACTTTCCAAATAATTGAATTATAATCTTTCATCTCATAGTAAGTGATTCTAAATTAAAAAAAAAGGATATTAAGATATAACTATTAACATACAGTGGTTGTGGTAGTTCTTATGGATTTAAATGATCCCTTAAACTTTGCCTTATTGATCTCTGCTCACTTCGTTGCCTTTCCTCTATTTCATCCATTTAATAAAGCTGATATTCTATGCGTTATTAATTACTTTTTTACTTATTGCTAAATAAAAAAAAAAGAGTTATTCCATTGTGAACTCTAAACAATTTGTATAATACTTCGAAAATAGATTTCGAACATTTATTTATTATTTGCATCTTGGTAAAAATTGCTCACAAAGAAAAATATTACGTGGGGAATTCCCGATAGGGGGATCACATTCCCGAGAACGGAAAAATTCCAAAGAAATATATTTCACATCGAATTTCCTATAGGGCTAAATGTGTCAAAGGCTTTATGGGAAGTTTCCTTGGCAAAGTTTGATAAGAAATATTATATGAGTGGATGTCTAACGCTGCCCTGTTTTGACACCTATTGGAAATAGCTTCTTTCAAATTTATGCGTATATAGTAACAAACGAGGTATGATTAAACTCATAAGTTTAATTGTTTCAAAGTAAATGTTGCCCTAAAATTAATGTGTCAAAAGTTATTAATGATAGTGATTTTATAATCAAATTGTAATGCAATAATTTTTTTCGGAAACACGCTTATTAATCCCAAATTTTTGCAACTATTAAACGTGTAACTAGTACTTACAAACAAAAGTAAGTCAGGTCATTTTATCTCAATACTTTTCAAGATATAAGTTAATCGCAAGCGACAAAATCTACTCCATCGAAAGACACGTGAAATCATGAGCCAGCAAATTCCCAGTACATGCCAGGCAAACGACAAAAAAATTTACTGCTCACACTAGTATTTTTTTTTAATTTTTCTTTAGAATAAGTGGTATGTATTTCGAAGGAATCTTCGGAATCGAGTTTCAATTGATGAACTTATCAAGACTAGGATTGCCAGTGAATTAATTTAAGCTGCTGAGGTGTCAGCATGGTTGTCAGGCAATAGAAAGCTAGCACAAGCTTTAAAAAATGTTACGAATAGATCTAGACATTACATTCGTCGAAAAAAATCAGATCATGTTGTCAGCAATCTAAGAGTATTGAGTAATGATGAACCTTTGGTCTATTATGTTGATAGTAAACCAACTAGTCACACTTACAAACTGACTCGTAAGTGGAGCATCAAAGCTGGACACAAAATATTTCCGTCAATATTTAGTGAAAGAAAATCTAAAATTGCCTCATAGTACTTATAAGCAAAAATTTGCAAATAGTGATGACACTGATGAATTTTTGTTTACGTTCTCATTTCTTCCTCTTCAATTACGTGATGAACATGACCATGTTATCTGGCAAAACATTCGACCGTCTTCTACAATATATTGTCGTCCAATAAAATTTATTTTTTCCAAAGAAACCAGAGAACTAATTGTTGAGGAAACAAATAAAGTTTTGGAAGAAATAAAAAATTTATCGCCGAAGTTAGAAGACTCATGACTATGATTGATGGGAAAGTCTGTAACGCGATGACCGAAACTTCATCATAGCAAAAATGTTTTATTTGTGGAGTAAGTCAATGAATGATGAATTCACGGGTCTTAAGATCAACAGACACAATCTTGGTTTTGGTCTGTCTACATTACACGCCTGGATAAGGTGCTTTGAATGTTTGCTTCATATAAGCTATCGTTTGGAAATAAAAAATGACAGCTCAGAGCAGAATCAGACAAAATTAATATAAAGAAATGTTCTGAGGAAAGCCGACTTAAGAGTAAAATGGGGCTAATTGTAGATAAACCAAAACCAGGGTATGGCAACAAAAATGATGGAAATACTGATCGGAGATTTTTTGAAAGCCCGAAGAAAAATGCAGAAATTACAGGGTTGGATGTTGCTATAATAAGAACATTATATAGCTATTCTTCGTGCTTTATCTTCAGTGTATGACATTGATGTTGATAAATTTTATTCTTTTGCGTCAGAAACAAAAAAGCTATACAAAAATCTCTATCCGTGATACTACATGCCTGCTACTGTTCACAAAATACTTGTACATAGACACGAAATTATAAAATTTGCCCTCTTGCCTATTGGACAGCTTTCTGAGGAAGCTCAGGAAGCTAGAAATAAGGACTGTAGAAGATTTCGTGAACACAACACTCGCGTTTAGCCACGAATAGAGATTTGCTTAATATGCTATTGAGAACATCTGATCCTGTAATAAGCAACTTAAGAGAAGTGCCACAAAAAAGATATGTTATTTACCATGTGAAGTATTAAATTTGTTGAATCCATCAACAACTGTATAAATGAACCACTATTTAAGTTAATTTGTCAAAAAAATGTTAGTTTTTTTTTGTATTTTCCATTAGTTACATAAATAAGACTAATATTTAAAAAAATATTATTTCTTTTTCTTTTTTTACTTTCTAATATTACTTCGATTTACATAACATTTGCCAATCAACAAAATTTTGTTATAAGAACCGAATAAATAATTTTGTCTTGTTAGCATACCACTGTGCATCTCAAGAAAGCGGTGTTTGATTAAAGGAATATAATGTGCAGAAGGTAACACTAATCGTCCTAAAAAAAAAAAAAAAAAACGGTGTGTTCGAACAAATAAAACATATACTAGTGCGCGTACTTTTGCTTGAGTGAACTAAGAATCCACCAAGCAGTTCCATTTTTAAGAATTATTAAGGCACCGGAGTCATCGCGGGAAACAGCGAATAAAACGGGAATTACCTAATCATCGGATGGAATTCCAACGAAATGGTCCAGAAAACCCTTATTTTAGTTTTGTAAGTGAATCTTTATTATCTAAAATATTCAATGAAATTATTACAGAATATAAGAATATAAGAGACTTAAAATACTTTATATGAACCTTCTAAATAAAAAAACATATTTGCAAAAGAAAATATTGTAACATACATAATAAAAAAAATTCAAGCAAACAAAAGTATATAGAATTTTTATCAAACAAGTGTTAATTCTATTAAATTAAACTAAATCTTTCTTATTAAAAAACAAGATTTATAAAAATTTCTTTTAAATAAATTAATATTTTTATATAACCAAATGCCAAACGAAAACGTTCTTCGGCCCCTTATCCTTAACCCAGATCGTATTAACACAACACCTAATACCTCTCCTGAACCAGAATCTTTAATAACTGCTATTATTTCTCGTTTCCTCTATAGTAAGCCAAAATTCAGGCTAGATAAATGCAACAGACCAATGCACAAATCCAGAGCATATCAATCAAATAACAAAATTAGACAAAATACCCGATGTGGTACAAGCACTTAGAGACTTTTCTGGCGTTCCAGGAGAATACAGCTCTTAGAGGAAAGGCGTTGAAAAAATTCTAAGAATTTATGAGACCATCAAGGGATCTCCAAAATAGTTCGGCATATTAAGTGTAATCGGGAACAAAATTATAGGAAATGCTAACATTGCACTCGAGTCTTATAATACCCCCTTGAATTGTGAAGTAATATCTCGCTGCTTAACTCTGCATTATGCTGATAAGCGAGATTTAGGGACACTCCAATATCAGATGACATGCCTAATACAAGGCAACGATATCATACAAGGCTTCTATCAGTCGGTGTATTCTCATTTATCCCTGATACTCAACAAAGTGTCTGCCATGCAGATAAGCCCTCAATCCATGTCCTTATTAATTTAGTCTTACAGGGACAAGGCGCTCGACACCATTGTTCGCGGCCTAAAAGGTGATTTGCCGAGACTATTAGGAATACGGCAGATTTGCCACAAGTTTTACATTTATGTTTAAAGCTTGAAAACCAAACCTACCGAGCAACTTATGCCATGAATAATAAAGGAATGAATAAAAGATTAAACAACGCACCACCACAACTTCCAACCTGAAAAAATACTAACTTCAATCAGCCTCAAAATCATAATCAACTCTTCTACTCGCAACAAGCACATTTTCCACAAGTTAATGTTAATCTTAATCAAAGACAAATCCCATTTCAAAATCAACCTAGACTTAGACCCCGTAATCATTAGCAAATGACCAATCAGCGGCAACATCAACCAAATTCACAGAATAGAGTAGAACCAATGGATGCCTCTACTACTACTACAGTCTAGAAACATTAATTTCTAAAATCGTACTAACACGAACTTTCAACAACAGGCCCAAAAACGTCCAAACCCTTCCTAACAATTGCATGTTCCTAACTAAAAGAAAAACAATAAAAAGACCTTAACTACCATAACAAAAGAAAACATGCAATAAAAACCTTTAATCCTGGAGATAAAATATACGTAAAACACAATAAACGAGTAGGAACAAAACTCACTAAACGATATAACGAAGAAATTGTAAATAGAGAGTCAACTATAAAAACTCTATCAGGGAAAATAGTACATAAAAAGAATATCCGAAACTAATATTAAAACCATTTTTTACAATACAAAATTACCTCACTACTTGTATTAGGAGAAATTCAAATACTCTATTATTCCAACACACACTCAATTACAACAGACGGAGGACAAGCAAAAATAAAAAATGGAGATCTTAAGCTCATACATCGCATTGATGTTAAACAATATGACAATTTTCTGACATACTTCAACCAAACTTATAACAAAATCCTTCCAAACTCCCATCCTATCTATCCCCTACTGAATCATGAAGTAATGCAAATAAATGAAATCCTAATACGATAAGACCCATATCACGTAAAAGAAACTGAAGAGCGTTCATTTTTTTAGGCACTGCATGGAAATACATAGCCGGAAGCCCAGATCACGAAAATCTTGAAGTTTTAACAACCCATATAAATAATGTATGAGTAAACAACAATAAGCAAGTAGTTATAAATGAAATATATAATGAGAGAATCAACAATTTAACGCAAATCACAAATAAATTAACAAATATTATGCAAAAAGATACTAAAATCAATGAAGACATTATATTAAATGTACAGTATAGGTTCAGACTAATTACAGAAGAACTTGTTAATATTAAATTTGCTAAAATAAAATGGTCTAAGAATAAAATCGTAAACTGAATACTTCGTTAATATCATAAAAATAGTTAGATCAAATGATGACCCCGTTGAATATTTAAATTCCCTCAGTATTCCAAAGGCATTGACTTTAAGTACCATGACCCTACCCAACATCTATATTCTACGATGCTCCATTTTTTTGAATGTCGACATTCAACTTTAGAGGGGAGGAGTTAATCGCAAGCGACAAAATCTACTCCATTGAAAGACACGCGAAATCATGAACCAGCAAATTCCAAGTACCAGGTACAGTGCATATGCCAGTCAATGCATCTTCAACAGGAAGTGTCTGGTCGCACGAGGGAAATTCTTGTAGAATTAGATTAGACTATAAGTAGATGTAAGAAATTAGATTAGTTCAAGAACCAGAGGCAAATAGAGAATATTTTTTTTAAATAATTGCGTCGATTATTTTTTAATTTATATAGAGGGATTCATCATGAGGTTTGATTTATAATGACTCAAAATGTGAATACCGAGGATAAAAGACATCTGCTTCCCAAATTAATATGATGTCACTTTGATGTCTTGTATATATATGTAAATTTTCAAGCTGATGGACGGAGATCAAGAAAAAAACAGCCTTGGTATAACGTAGATTGCCTTAGTGAGAGAAAAAATCTTTTGTTTGCTTACATCTGACACCAACATCTGCTATAAAATCAGAGCAACTACGAAGGAATATCTTTTTTAAACATAGTAATGAAAATCTTCTCTGCAAAGCTTCTCAAGCTTTTAACAATTGGATAACGGATAATGGAATCCTTAGTGAATTACAAGCAATCTTTCGTAAAGAATATTCTATTGTGAATAACATATTCACGTTAACAAGCATACCTAAGACATACCTTGAAAATAGAAAAAAACTCTACGCTTTCTTTGTGAATTTTAATGCTGCTTTCGATTCCATAGAAAGAAATGATTTTTTCCTTAATCTAAGCAATGTAGGAGTTTCAACGAAGTTTCTCAATATATTACAAAGTATGCAAGAGCCAAAACAAGCGACATTATGGGATGGGAACAAATTGTCTTACTGGTTTGATACAAAACAAGGATGATTACTGAGCTGTTTGTTTTTCCAATATTCCTTGATGACATTACTGCCTTTCTTCCAGGAGAAATTGTTTTCAATGGAATAACAATCAAATGCTTAATGTATGCAGATAACATCGTCCTACTGGCGGCAAATTACAGCAATATTGCAGCAAATGCAATACACCCGTAAATTAAAAATTGTGGATTTCATAAATGGCTCCGGTAGATACGCCAGGTATGAGAAATGGAACTGGGAAAGTAAAGAATTAGAAGAGGTCAAAGAATACAAGTATTTATGAGTAATCATGACTCCTAAACTTTCTTTTGAAAAGCATTTCAGATCCAAACTGCAACTGGAACTGAATCTGCTGCGCAAATCTGGGGATTTTTCCAGTATGATGACGTTGAAAAATTGTTAAGATACTTCCTAAGGAAAATTTTTCGTCTACCAGAAAACACTCCAACGTACAAGCTTTATTTTAAGACTGGATTTCCTCCTTTAAACATATACTCTAAAATTTCACTTCAGCTTCATCAGAAAGATAAAGGAATAGCACCCGCAAAGACTTCCTAAAATAGTGGCATCCCAGTGTGCTTGGAACATAACATGCAGCTAGACAGCGACAACCCTGAAACATGGGAAAAACCCTTTAAAACCTTTTTGAATATTAACAAGGAAACAAAATATTAATTTTCCATGAACGTGCAGAGCAAAGTGAATCAAGGAACCTAAATCGAATGATATAGCACAACCTAAAAAACAATTATTTTCACGACAACAACAGCATTGAAACTATTTCCACAATCTTCAAAGCGAAAGGAGAGCTTTTGAACTTAAACTATATGCCCCATCGAAGCCAGCGATTTACCGCATGTACACTGTGTAAGCGACATACAGCAAAGGACATGATGCATTTCATCCGAATCTGTTTAAGGCCATTAAACGCGCCCAGTGGGGGAAAATTATTCTAACTTGATTAACTCTTAAATTATCTGTTAGATATTATTATATGTAGTATAATTATTATAAGTAGTAAAACAAGTATTTCTTTTTAATTCGATGTCAAATAAATTATTATATTTTCTCGTTTTTTGGCTGACAGCTAACGCCAGGCTTTAATTGTGAATTATGTATGTATGAAAATGAAATAAATATTGAATAAAGATCACATCTAACTATGTATCTGGATCATGTTCCGAGTTGTTCAAAGCCTCCTGAAGTCAAAGCACAGAGTCACTTTTGTCTGCACTGGTGATGAGATTTGTCTTGCTCAACTCTGATTTGAGTTGTACGAGGACAACTGCAATAGTTTTTTACCTATTATAGCTTTTTAAAACAATCATAAAACACCTAGTTTTTTTGTACACAAGAAGTCCTATCCTACTTCTGACACCAATGTAAAATGTACGAATGATAGAACTTATTCTTTTCAATACAATCGCTTGATGTTGCAAAAGAAGCGGAAAAATTAAAAATTCTAGAAGGATAAATCGTCTCCAATTACCTTCAATTCATCTGCAATAAGTACTGCTAGGGCTAAAACAATATAAGGCAAATCGAAAAGTCGAACTTTTTGCTCATATATCTTCAGTTAACACTTTTACACATTATCTAAAACCATGTAATAGGCAATAGGTACTGCAAAGGTTAAATTTCTAAAAAGCAGTTTTCTAGACGCACGGCAAAAGTTTTGCAAAACGAAGAGATCAACTTTTTGATGATACCACATATATCATTAGCACATTACTTAAATTTTTCTAATAAGCTATGTTTAATCTGTTATATCCAATACTCTCACTGAAAGAAAAAATTACAATTAATTATTTTTCAATTTTTTGTTCTATATACTCGCAAGAAAAAACTGTTCAAACGCTCGATCATATACATATCATATACATATCATATACATATCATATACAGATAAAAGCTATCTGTTGGTGTTGATGACAGCAAATATCTTGTAGCAAATGATTTGTTCTTGCGCCATTTTAATGAACTAAACAATGAAAGATACCGGAACTTTCTCAACCCTTTGCACTGGTGATAAATTCACACACTAGTAAAGGCCTACGCGCAGTACGTGATTGGTTGGTAGAGTTTAAAATTGGTAAAATGAGCGCGTTCAGGACTCTATGGTCTTAAATTTGAGTCAAACCTAACATACCGGCCTTATTAACAACGAATCAATAGTCGTGACTTGAAACAGTTTTCGACTTAAATATTAATCCATACCTAAATCATAAGTGTACTAGTATCGTTTTAATAGTCAGCTTTTAGTTAAACTTGACTTTTTCGAAGAATCTACTATATTTCATTGAATCTACTAAATACAATACATAACGTTGATTTGACATTTTACATATATTCGAACTTGAATTTATTTTAAAATCAAGTGGAAATATATATTAAAATCAGATTTGATTGCTTTATTCATTTATGCACATAAAACGGTGACTTTTTGGTGTCACCCTTTTCCTTTCCTAAAAGTTACCTGGATTCATAAGGGCTCATTTTAAAACTCTAATTTAATACTATTTTTATCAATCAATAACTTTGTATTACGCAGTATGTACTTAATTGTTTCAATGAAATTTTCACAAAAACACATTTTTACTTATTTGTTCTGCAAAGTATTTCAATACATTATAATGAATTTTTAAAATTCAGTAAAATCAAATACGCTTATACGGTTTGTATACCATCAACAAAGTTGACTCACTTCCTTATAAAGTCCTTTCGTCTCCTTTTTCTTATTAAGTTGGTATACCAAGCTCTAGAGGAAGTATTTTAGGACGGGCGGATTTTTAAACAGAGCAGAACAAGGTCGATGACTACGGTAGGGAGACTCACGGCGAAATAGGTCCTTAAGGTGCGACAAGGGGATTACCAGGAACACAACTGTCGGAGCCCGTAGAGTAGATGGAACACGTCAGACAGGAAGTCTAAATGTTGCCGGCGGATAAGGACAGTTCTTTCAATTCAGACACCCCAATACGATGATGACGGATGGAAGAAGACGATCACTTGAGCGTACACCCTAACAAAAGCCATGAGACAGTATGGCTGAAGGAACACCACATCCACAAAAGACGTGGAGAAAACAAAATCATCACATCCCATAACTGAGGTGGATGCAGCTAGCCAGAGTGTTAGGAGATTACGTATCCATAGATGGGTGAAGCGACAGCGATTTCTTTTGTAGTTACGACACAACGAGGGAGCAACAGAGAAATAACAGTTGTGTGCAATTGGAGACATCAGCGAGACATCAGCTTCAAAAGTCAACAACAAACAACAACAAATAACAATAAACAACAATGGGGGCAACAGAAGAAGAAAATAACCACGAAGAACAAATTATAAAACCCCATTTCTTCACATCTGAACGCCGATCAACCGGAGTAGATCTATACTTAGCTTTATTAGAGGTTGCGTCACAAACGATGGCTTGGGATGGTTTGGGATATCATCCTTTATTGGATTATATCTGTCTTCTTTCTTTCGTATCAACACACAAGCTGCATTTCGATTAAGTTTCTTTTCTCCTTCGTATTTGTGACAGACAAAGAAAACACAGCTTTTCTAAAATTCCACTAAAAATAAAATTTTTATGATACAGCGAGGGTCCATAAACTTCCATATACTCTCTCAGTGGAATTCCCAGTGGTGACTTGAAGAGGGAGCGAACTCCCAGACTTAGGAGTTTAGAATGAATATGAAGAATGAAATGATTGAGAGGCATAGTGGACACGGATGTATAGTAGCTAAACCTGCAAGTGTTGTAGCTAATAACCTCGTAAGTTGGATCCATTAAAGCGCTACTTAGCGAAAGAACTCATAATGGGATAGGTAGATCCCAGCGTTATTTTTGAATAACAGTTACCGAGGGTCAATTAAAACAAATTTCTAGTTTAGTATTGTTCGTACTATTGAATTAGTACATTGGCATCACTTTGCTTTAGACATGACTTTCTGTACATTAAAGTTATTAAATTCATTTTTGGTACAAACATTTTGGAAAGTGTGCAGATTATACTTACGCTGTATACTTAATTTTACTGTTAGTAAGGCCAACTGAATTACAAATTTCTCAAATTCAGTTGAGTGAGCGGATTCACAATTCTAGGGAATGAGATCTCAGTCAAACCAAATTTGAAATTACATTAAAGTCAAACGATAAATTTGCCTGCAAATGCAGTTGACATTTCCATATGTTAAATCGCCATAATTTGATATTTATTTTCAATTCTTATCTAAAACTTGTTAACAACTAGATGATATATTATGCTTGTAAAATGTGCTTCGAAAGTGAAACTATTTACATTAAAGGTCGAGTTATGGGATAAGTTCATAAACGTCAGAATTTCTAAATTAGTATTATCGCAGATCTTTCCTCGCGTGTTTTTAAACGCATTTATTCATTCAAATACTATCGTTATTTGTTTTGCGTTCGAAAACGTCATGCCAGTACAAAAAACAGAGTAATAGTTAGCTAAACCTTACATTTTTTTTTTTTTTTTGAAACAAAAACGATTATTTATTTTTATTACATATTATTTCAATCGTTCTTACATCTTTTCTTTTCAAAAAACACAAAAACTGCACTAAATCGAAACCCTTTGCTTTCCGTATTTTAATTTGAGAAAATTGTTCTGCGTATGTTATTATTTTTTTAAGGAATTCATTTTACGTTACTTATTTAATTTACAAAAACAATAAAATACACAAACACAGACATTCAGGTGCCTGAAATTTCAGAGAAAATTTCTTTATTATTAATTCCAGTCGACTTCTTTATGAAATGTCACCTAGTATTGCAGTCGTACTCTCGACTAATCGAAACCGTTTGACTGTTCTTCCCTAGAGTTCTGAACGCGCTCCTTTCCTTTTGTCACGTATGTCATATTACTTAAAACTTGTTGATGAATTGCTTTTATAAAGTTAATTAATTCATTTTATTAAAAAATTATATGAACACTTGTTAGCTTAACTATTTGCATTTAAGGTAAAGTTATATTTATTGTTTCTGTTGCAAATGATTTGCTAAGTCCTTCAATCTTGCAAAATTCACTTTGGTAATAAAAAAGAAATGATAAATATATCGATAAATATTTCGACACAGCCAATCCGCATATGATCAATAAAATTGTTGTGGCTTGCGTAGTATTACACACCCACAATCATATATTTAACTCCGAAAACAGCAAAGAAGTTATTTAAGAGCAAGTCAATCCAGTGATACTAATAACACCAAAAATGAACCTGAAAGTGGATGATGACAGTGTGTCCGATGTGGAGTTTTCGGAAACGAAGGATAACGTATCCGAGCATTCGCGGCAAGATGATATCATTTCTAGGTAAATATGTTGTGAAAAAAAAAAAAAAAAATGGACACGTTTGGTCTTCAGCATCACCGTCACTATACAGCGTGAGAGGGATTCGTTCATAATTTTTTTTTGGTAAACCAATTGAATTGATAACATTATATTATATAGACCGCCGTTCACCATTGTATAAAAAGCAGTGTTATATACATAAGACTGACTCCACTGAAATTAAAACCTTGATTGGACCTAATTTTTTTCTCGTAATAAATACGGACAATCGGAAAAGCAGTCAAGAAAGGTTGTCGCTTTTCAATGCATCTATATACAAATGTATTACCTCTTTGAACCGTTTGCGATTTTTACTGGTTTGTTTGAGACTCGATGATAAAGATAACAATGATAGAGAAGACAAATTTGCTCCTGTTCGAGAAGTATGGTCCACATTTATACAAAGCTGCAGAGAGTCTTAATTACCCCGATTTTACTTGGAAATTGACGAACAATTGTTGGCGTCTCGTGGAAAATATCATTTTTGTGTATATGTATATAGCTTCAAAGCCAGATATATATGGACTAAAAATAGTGACTATGTGTGATGCTATGAACTTTTATATGGTAGATGCAATCCTATACATTGGTAAAGGAAGAGAGTGCAAAACGACTGCAGATTACGTCAAAAAATTTTCTGAATCCATTCGAGGTTCTGGTCATAATACTACTTCGATTCTGCTTGCTGAAACTATGTAGAATGACTCGGATTAGCCACTATTGGTACACTTCGTAAAAATAAACGTAAAATACCTAAATCTTTTCTACGTATGAAAAGCAAGAAGGCATTTTCTTCTCAATTTGCATTTTAGCAACACAAGACACTTGTCTTGCATCATAAAAAAAAATCAATACTAACACTCAAAAATCAATAATCATTCATGATTACAATGCAACTAAAGGCGGACTTCGCCATCTTCCGCCTCCTCTACTTCATCTTCATTACTCTCGTTCAACCACGGCTTCATGTAGTCAGTTGATGATGACGTATTTTTCGGTCCCTCGTGATCACAAACTTTTCGTACCTTATACCTATCGTTACGTTTTATTTCATAGGGACCCAGGAATTTTGGATACAACTTAAGCCCAGTTCCAAATTGGGTTCGCTGGATCGCCACTAACTCGTGCTCTTCGTACTTCCTGGCTGCTCTCCGTTTTTTTCATAACATCTCCTGTTCTCGTCTTGTACTCGGGCTATTTGTTCCTTGACTTCTTGTCAAATTTGTTGGCGCTCGCTCATAAATTGCTCTCGTGTGGCCTCGTGCCAGGTTGAAATCTGCTTGGTTTTTGCTAGGAACTCCAAAGAAAATCTCGAAAGGGGCCCTGTTGGTACTACGACTTACCAGGTTATTTAGCACTTACTGCAACTTAGGTACATGACTGTACCATTTCATTGGGTCTTCGGTGGACATCTTTGTAAGGACTTCGATGATCGTCTTATTAAACCGCTCCACTTGTCCGTTTCCTCGAGAGAATCTAGTAGTTATTAACACATGCTGAATTTTTCGATTTTCATAAATTTGGAGAAATTGTGATGGGGTTCCCCAAACAGGTCAGCTTCAGTCTCCATTCTCTTGATGACTTCCTAACTGGTTGTTGCTATAAGCCAGACAAATTTTGAAAAAGCATCAAGGATCGCGTATAGATACTTGTATTGCTTTGCTGTTAAAGGCATCTGGCCTAGATGATCTACGTGGAACGTATAAGGCGGAACATCACTTTTATTGATAGGGTTTAAGAATGCCTTCTGTTTTCTAAATATCTTCGTGGATGGGATGCAAGCTGTGTAATTGGATACTACAGCCTGTGTTTTTTCCGTCATTCGTGGTATGAAATAGTCTCTTTTTGCAACTGCTTCCATCTGCCTAGGACCGAAATGTCCTTGCTCGTGGATATTCCTCAAGACATTCTTCTGCATTGATTTAGGAAGTACTAAGCGTTGACTTCCCTCGGTGAACTTGTATAGAAACACTTTAAACTTCTCCAGATTCTCTTGCTAGGAATTATTAAATCGTGCATGTAGATTAAAACATATCTCTTGCGTACCAGGTCATGGAATGCATTGTTAATAAAAAATAAAAACACTGCCGGCGAATTGCAAAGTCCAAAGGGGCACTTCAAAAACTCATACTGCCCACATGATGAATGATGTAAGCTTTTGACTTACGGCTTCATACAATTCCTCTAAGATGTCTTCAATAAGCGGCAACGGGTAGCGACCTTTTATGATTTTCTTGTTGAGCAGGCGATAGTCGACATACAGACGGTAGCTGTCGTCCTTTTTCTTTACTAAAACTATTGGGCTAGCACAGACAGATTTGCTTGGTTGTATAATTCCATCTCGCAACCAATCATCTATTTGTTGATTCAGTGCTTCTCTTTCTTTCGGCTCCAGTATACGCGGTCTCTGGTACACAGGTTAATCGTCCTCCAGTTCTATTTCAGGTCAATGCACGACTGTTCAACCTTTTTTGGGGAAAATTAAGAAAAATAAGATTAGTGATATCCCACCTGAACTCCTCAGCATCTAACTGATCTCTGGTTATGATTTCTTCTGCCTTCTTATCGTCTACTTGAACTTTAAGTACATCGTTCTCCTCCAGATCGTACGTGCTTGTCTTTTCCTGTTTTTCTTCCTTTCCTATGATTGTTATTTAGCCGTGATCCATTCGTAACTCGACGTTTCTGGGAAAATTTCAGTATTTTGTCCGATATACAATTGTCTGGTACTACTTCGCAACGAATAGTGTGTTCCTCGGATCCGGTCTTGAAAGCCAGCATGCTCACAACGAGACTCCGTATTGGTTAGTAGCTAAATCCTCGAAGCACCCTTTTTTCCGGCTGCAGTGTTGATCTGAATTCTTTGCGTAGCGATTCCTTATATATTATATAATTAAATATATTTTATTATTCTATTATATATATATATTATTCTCCCTTAAACGTTCACCTGGATGTGGCATTTCTCCGAATAAACGCACCTTACGTGCCCCTCTGTTCTTGACGTTGAAGTTTTCTCATCATTTACTGAACAATTTGGAGAAATGTAACCAAATCGGCTGCACTTGAAACATCTGGTGCCTTTGCTCTTATCAGGGCAACTCTGTGCCTCCAACCACAATTATGACATTATTTCTGTCTGTCGGTGCCTCTTACTGGCGCCATCGTCCTAGCATTGACCTTGCTTGTTTCCATCTTCGGCTTTGGCATCTGCCGTTGCATTTTTTAATATGATTCTAATTTTTGTTTTAATTCTTCGAGGGTTAAAGCCTGGAATAGCACTGAGTTGTTGCTTACGGAGTCTGTTATCCCGTTTACTATATACTCCACTTGTGATGATTCCATTCCATTGATTAATTATTATATAAGTTTAATTCATTATATCTTCGAAGTACTTTTGTACTTCGTTCCACTCACACGCGAACTACTTAAACCATTTATTATAGCTCCTTCTTCCTTCTCCAGAGAACAGTTCCAACGACTCTTCGACGTCGCGGAAGACAAAGTTATTGTGAAATGTCGTTTCCTCACCTTCTGTTCACTTCGCCGCTATCAGCTCCTGCTCCTTTATCCCTCTTCTGGCACGCGACCTGCTCAGAATCTTCGGAGCTTTCGAGTTCGTTTTCCTGCATTTCAAGCACTGTTTCCACCTTCACAACTCCTTGTGCGAAATTTAATTCGTTCCACAAGATCGGACTTGATGTTATATCGATATGAAAATTTGTGTTTCTTCAAAAAGGCTTTTAATTCTCGAACTGTCAGCTAAGATAAGTCGTCCATTCGCTTCGATACAATTGTTCACAGTTATTTTCCACTTTCTTTTTCACTGCGAATTACTTCAGTGGAATTATTTGTCTTTTCTTATCCAACTTGTCCAACTTTTTCGTCTTATCACTTTTGCATATCTTCTTATCTGCTCACTTCTAACGCATGTAGAGAAAGGAAGAAAAAAAGAAACAAATCAGTAAAGAACCGTTTATGGAATTTGCGTTAAATTAAAGATAAAGCAGTTACAATAAACTTACAGAATTTTACTTAGTGCCTGAATGACCGTCTTCCGTCATGTCTCAAGCACAATTCTCCGCAGTGTCTACAAACAAAGTTAGTAAACTATTTATTTATTCAAGTAAAATTATTTACAAAAAAAAAGGCATCTGGTAAAAGAAAAGGTTATTAATGACTACATCTTTTAGAGTTATTAATTTATTTGTTCCATTATATTATACATATATACATATACTGGTTCAGAATTTGTAGTTTGTTAATTGATCATTCTGACATTATCATTTATGTCGGATTCTCGGTTTTTTCGCGGCCCCTGTTGTATCTATTATTTTTGTTATTTATATTTTATTTAAAACGCTGGTCTCCTTACAATAACTTTATTTTTTATTAAGTCTTTAATGAAATGTATTTAGATATCGATATGTTTAGCAAGTTTAAAGTTTTCATAAGATTTTATTTTAAATACAGCTCCTTTATTATCAACGGAGATTGTTGCGTCTCTCTTAACATCAAACTCTATCATAACTTCTTTTAAATTTACTAAGCCTTGTGCTGCTGCGACAGCGGCGATGTATTCGGCTTCGGTTGTAGATATAGTTATACAATTATGCTTCCTCGATCGCCATGATACTGCACTTCCTGCAGAAAAAACTATAGAACCGCTCACACCTTTTTTGTCCTTCTTATCACCATCCTAATTAATCACTGAATAAACGTTTCCCTCCATCCTCCCAAACAATATTTTTTCTCCTGGACTGGATCAAGATGTCATACGACCATCTCTATAAATAGCTCAGTCGCAAACGGAGTATCCGGATACATGTCGACCTCCGGATTAGCTAGCCTTATCTGTATACAGCGGATATCTGTACAGATGGACCACAATTCCTCCGCTACTCGTGGGATCTAGTTTGGACACATCCTCAAAAAAAAAAAAAAAAAACCCGAGAACGGTGACTGCAGCGACTATCGACAAGGTAAAGGTAAAATTACTGCAGTCCATGGTGCACAACGAGCCTAAAACCAAATTTTCAGCAAGAGATAAGACTGTGGCAGACCATGGTCCGATTTCTTCCTCCATCCCTAGCAAAAAGAAACTCTTCCCCCTAAGAAGGAATCAGGGGCTCAGCCGCATCTGCAAGGCCCATCAAAGGCGCTCTACTCAAGACGCCGAAATGCATCACGTATTATTAAAACCTTCGGATCTATTTCGGAGGTGGAAAGAAGTGCGGAAATAACGAAAAAGATCAAATGGTCTAACAAAACCCTAAATGACGGACGTCAGAGATCGTTGGAAAAAACCGTGCCGGATCCCAAAAGTTTCAAAACTGTAAGCACCCCTAGGAAATCCAACACCACATCGCTGAGGTTCTTAGCGAGGTCCTAAAAGAAGCTATGACGATCGCGGTAATTGATAGAAGCGATACCGATGGATCGGTACCGATGCCACCTGAGCGGTGGCAATTGGTCATGTTGAAGCTTTCGGTCAACTTCTTGGCCATTATGCATCACAAGCGACACTGACTGACATCAAGGCCATTTCAAGTTCGTCGCATGTGCCGACCAGAGATTTCTTGATCTTTTTTAAGAAAGCCACATGTGATTTAGGAGAAATTTGGCCAGGTGCAAGGTTCGAGGTCGTACCTAGGGAGGATATCCTTAGCAAACCTAGAACCGTAACTGGATTCCAGCCGAACCCTCCTCTCCAGAACGTAAAATGGTGATAAACAGGCTCAGTAACCCGACCCTTTCGAGTCATGACTGGAAAGTCGCGAAACTGGAGGAGCAATAGGGCCTTATATATGCGCGTTGATTGTGATCAATAAGGAATCCTTCAACCCTGTAACGCAGACTAAAGGTATGATCGAGTTCGGATTCGAGGAAATACAGCTTGGGGTCTACGAAAACAATGAGCTGGATGCTGATAAGCAACCTCCTCCTCCTTTAAAAGAAAACTCAAATTCAGCCTTGGATCTGGGGGCGACACTCTGTTGAAAATGGAAATCGAGGACGAAATAAATAGAGATCCTACACGATCAGAGAAAAAAAACCGTGGTTGAGGCTTTTCTGGGAAATTGTAGTCTCTCCAAAAACGCAGAAGATATCATTATAATCCAGGAACCATGAATCGTGGAAGGCCTGGGTCTAAGACTGGACTGGGTGATGCTCCAGGCAGTCAAACAACATTCCGAAACTATTAGATAACTGGTTGGCTAAAATACAGAGGAATACTGTCAAAAACACTATCCTCGGAATTCTCAGGTCGAGCGCGAAACACCAATGACGTGAAAGTCAGGGAATTCACCTTCGCTTTTTCCTGCCCTCTGATTCAACCTTGGGGCAAGAAAAAGCCGCACTGGTGGACTTCACCACAAAGACCGCTTAGAAACACCTGTTGAAAAACAACAACAACTTGAACAAAATTCATGGTCTGATTACAAGAGAGAAACTAATTTGGGCGCTTTATAGCTGCAAACCATACAAGTCTGCGGGTCCGGACGGTATAATACCGGCCGAACTACAAAGGTCCTCAGATAATACCTTACCCACGCTAGAGAATGTCATGAGGAGCTGTGTAGAACTGATCCACATTCCACTGGCATGGAGAGAAGTCAATGTGGTTTCCATTCCCAAAGCTTGAATATGGGCTTCAGACCTATAAGTCTATCACCCTTCCTTCTAGAAACTTTAGAACGACCCTAGTTGACTTTTGTCAACGGCTCAACATGCATTCGCTGACTAGCCACATCGAACGATCCCTACAATACAGAAAATACACAATGGTTGCTTTCTTAGACATAGAGGACGCCTTTTACAACGACGCAATGTCGGCAATCACGACTGCACTTTCACATCTGCAGATAGACCACTCGCTTGGGGAGTTAATCAGCTTTATGCTAAATAGCAAAATAATCAACTCCAAACTGGGTGGGACTTTCGTTAAAAGATGTCTTAGTAGAGGTACGACTCAAGACGGTGTCCTTTCCCCTCTTCTTTGGAATTGGAGCAGGGTGACTACCTATGCAGGCGACGTTGCTATAGCCGTTTCAGGAAAGCAACTTAATACCATCAAAGAACTCCTTCAGATTAACCAGTTGGGCGAATCGTTGTGGATTGGGAGTTAATCCCCATACACCTGATCTTGCCCTCTTTTTCAGGAAATATAAGATTCCAACTATAGACAATCCTTCAATAAACGGTACCAGTTTAGTGTTTTCCGATACATGAAACTAAACTGGAAACCTAACATTCAAGAATAAGTTAAGAAAGCTACAGTAGCTTTATTCTCCTGAAAGAAAGCCATTGGAAAAAAATGGGGCCTCCAACTCGAATAACCCACTGGCTATATATCTCGGTCATAAGACCGATACTCACTTACGTTGTAATCGGCTGGTAGACGGCCTTAGATATTGCATAAAACTGCAAAAAATTAAGCCGAATCCAAAAAACAGCATGTCTATGCTGTGGAGCTCTACGCTCCACTCCCTCCGCAGCGCTAGACATTCTGTTTCAATGCGACTGCTTCTATTCGCCTTAAAGGGACTACACAGTGGACATTATATTCTCAATATATAAGGAATCCACTTAAAGAACATCGATTACACCATACCTAAACTTCGGTTTGACAAAGTTTTTCATGCGAGCTGTTTATCTAGAACAAGTCTATGCATTTCTATACAGATAGCGGGGTTGGTGGAGGTGTTTTCTCAGATAAGCTAAATTAAAGCCTTTCCTTCCGTCTTCCGTTTAAAGAAGTTCGGAACTGTTTAAAGAAAAACATGGTATCTGCCAAGGATATCCGCATCTTTTCGGATAACCCTGGACTCGGTCATACTAAATTCTAAAATTGCCGTTGAAGATGACTCTTACGGAGATGGCAGATCATTTCAACCTTCGCCTTTGTTGGGTGCCGGGCCACAGAGACATTCCGGGGAATTGTAGGGCCAAACTGAATTGGAACCATTCTATCTATTTTATCGGAAAAGGGCAGTATACGTATACCAATCGCTACGTGCAAATTATTATTTAAGCTGGATGCTAATAAAAGAGCAGACCTTAGATGGACCGGTGGGCTAACATGTCTAGCAACTAAACAGATCTGGCCAAAGCTGTATCTGAATCGCTCTAAGAGTCTGATTATGTTAAATAGAAAACATCTAAGCCTCTTTATATGTGTCATCACTGGACACTGCCTTATAAACAAGCATGCAAGAAAGCTTGGCGCTTTCTTCTTCTGCAGAAGCTGCATGGACCAGGAGGAACAATTCTCCACCTTCTTTGTACATGTCCAGCTCTCTCCCATAGAAGAAAAATCCACCTAGGAGCCTTCTTCTACAACGACCCAAACGATCTAAAAAATACAAACGTTAACAGTCTCCTGCGCTTCATCCTAAGCTCAAACTGGTTCCATGAGTGAGGGGATCATAGATCCACTTTGGATTGGCTTTCCAACCAGCACTCTAACCTAATCTAACCTAGTGTAACTAACTTTAATCCTATCCAATATTCAAAAACCTGTTATTTATTATATTTATAGGTTTTATCACTGCAAAAACTATGCCAAGGTTTTTGTTTGGATATTTTATTAACCACATTTAATAATTTTTAGATATTGTGCAGGATCTAGTAAAAGAACCACTACGAAGCGAAAAGTAATGCATATGGGCGATCTTCTGTAAAAGCAAAAAACTCAACGTTTAGCATTGCAACAAATATCTAGACAACAACGGAATCAACATCATTCTTAATGAGTGAACGCTCACATATCATTCGAACTTTAGACACTCCTTTGAAAAGATCGACTCGGTTATTCGCACTGATAAGCGCCCAAGAGATGGACTGCTGAATCAGCTGTAATAATAGAAATATATTTATCTCAAGTGCGGCAATATGCAATCACGGGTCACGCGGCAAAAACAAATTCTATTTTACAAGTTCGACTGTGAAAACCGAATGAAGTAAGGGCAATATGGTCCCTAAAAGGGCGAAATATAAATATATTGGTGATACAGTAGTGATACTATGCTGAATGCAAACGTTTGCCGATATTGCAAAGCACTTACGTGTTGTTTAAGTGGAAAAGTTAGATTGGAAGAAATTGTTAATCTGCTTGAGCCACTTTTTTCCTTAAAATTAGTATCTATAGAAAGTCTTCTGTCATTTATTCAGTCTATACGATTCTATAATAATGCTTTCCAAATGGAACAAGGATTTGTGTCTACTTTTTAAGGGCAAGGACAAGTGAACCATTTAGTTAAAAGTCTGCTTCCAGCAGACAATTCTTGTAAATTGCTTTATATCTGACATGGACAATCATGTGAACGATGACGGGGTTTAAATATGCGAATTGGGGGAGCATTGCATAGCTATTCATGAAAATAAATCTCCTGTTGGGCAGCATCGTGGTAGATATAATGCGCCTACAACGGATGAAATCGCAGAAAAAGAATATAAATTGATGGACAAGAATTTGAAAGTAGAGAAATTATTTTGCTTGATCGCAGAATACGAGTATTTGTGTTGTAACTTAGAGGGAAATACGTTGCATAGTTTATGGTGTAATTTAAACTGCTTTATTAATATGACTTTAATCTTATGATTGACTAACAATAATAGGAACATCGTAATAGTACTACTTTAGTATTACACATAAAATATTCCAATATAAATATCTGATCATTTCCTCGCATTTTATTTCGAATTCAAAGATAGTGCGGCCATGCTTTTTATTCTTTCTGATGGTCTAAGCTCTACAGGTGTTCCTGGAGGTTCAGGAAAATCAGCTTCAGTCGAGCTGTATTCCAAATTCGTTTTTCCCTTTTTCTTTATCGGAACGTCGACGTTTAATTCATCAAAAGCAATCTGTTTTTTTTCTAAGTTGATGTCTCACCAGTTCCTTCCTTAAACGATAATCGACTGCTCAAAGGTGATTTTTTTTTCTAGAGAAGCAAACAGAAATTTTAGAGGGAAAATTAAGTAAACTACCAAAAGAATTGACGATTTGAATATCTGGGATTCCTTTAAATAGTCGGATCTGGTTTTGGTGTCTACGACATGGTTCTGCAAAAGAATGAATCTCGTAAGTATTTCGTCCATAGACGCAATACAACCCGTTGTTCTGCATAAAATTTGTCTCGAAACTTCTTATATTATCATCTGATATATAAGGGTTTTCAAATAGGGACTTGACAACTTGACAAGATCAAGCTGACTCAAGAATTGAAACCGATGGGCCATTTGAAGCGACGTACGTTCTCCGATTTGGTTCTGGAGAAGATGCGCCAAGATGTTTAATTTCATCGCAAAATCATCTTTAGTGACGAAGCACATTATTGGTTCAATGGGTTCGTCAATAAGCAAAATATGCGTTATTGGTCGGGTGAAAACCCACATGTGCTTCATGAATCACCACTTCATCCACAAAAAATAATTCTTTGGAGCGGTTTGCATGCTGGCGGCGTTATTGGGCCATATTTTTTCGTCGACGATAACGATCGTCACGTTACTGTGAATGGTCAGCGTTATTGCGCCATGATCAACGATTATTTATGGCCGGAATTGGAAGATATGGACTTGGACGACATGTGAATTCAACAGGATGGTGCCACAAGCCACACAGCACACGCTACAATCGATTTATTGAAGAGTAAGAATGGTGAGCGTGTTATCTCAAGACATGGGCCAGTCGATTGGCCGCCTCGTTCGTGCGATTTAACGCCGCTTGACTATTTTCTGTGAGACTACGTTAAGTCATTGGTTTATGCCAACACGCTGACGACGTTGGAAGAGCTGAGAGCAAATATTGAACGCGAAATAGCGGCCGTTTCGGCCGAAATGTGTGGCCAAGTCGTTGAAAATTGGGTCCAATGAATCGACAGCTGCAAACGTGCCCGCGGTGCTCATATGAACGAAGTCGACTTTCATTCATAAATGTTTTGATTGTACTTCAAGCCAATAATAAAGTTTTTGAAATATCTCAAATGGTTTGCCTTTTACTTAAAAGTTGTCAAGTCGTTATTTGAAAAACCTATATATTAAGATTTTTGAGTGACAGGATTCGGTGAATTGCGTATCATTTCAACTGATCGATTCAAGTCCATTCCATCTGACACAATCTTCTTAAGAGTGTACGGAAAAACCTTCATTCGAAACCGAGTGAAAAGGAACGGTACGTATGTGCTAAATAGCATTTTCACGACAAGACTCTGCAAAGTGTTGAGATATAACTTGTGTTCTACTGTCGCTCACTATTGCTTGTGAAAGCCCTTAAATATGTTCACCCACCTATTATATCTTCCCCCTATCAAGCATACAATATACGAGAATTTCGAAAAAGAATCGACACATGCATCCACGAAATGTATCTGCAAAGTCTATATTAATTTAACTCCAGGGTTCTGTTGCCTTAGGCCAACTGACAAATTCTTTTAAAGGATTACTTGCTTCCGTTTGACAACTTCTACAGTCAGCAACGAATACTTCAATTTGTCGTTTAATTTTCAGAAACCAAATAAAACGACGCACTAATTGTTTAGCTCTTATCGAGCCCCAGTACCCTTCATGCAAAGTCTTCAAAGTTTCTTGCTTCAACGACACTGGGATCACCTCACTTGTATTTAAGGCGTTAGGTCTTTAGCAGTGTAATGCGAAGTTAATTAATATCAAGGGGATGAATTTTTCTTGCTCTTGGTCCATTCTTGGTCAAATTGGAAAACGTGATAGTTCATAAGCATTCTCATGCTTTTCTTGTGGCCAATATCTAATAATATAGTCATAACGCATGAGTCAAATTGCCGATGTTTGCAATCTCTGAAGAATCATTTCCGTCAAGTTTTACTTAGATTAAAAATCGTTGTCAATGGTTTGTGATCCGTCACTGTTTTGATCTGGCATAAATATACTGATGAAATTTCGTAATGCCATACACAATGGAAAGTGATTTTTTTCTTTTTAATGGAAATTGAGCATCAACTATTCCTTGCTTAAGATTGTCAAAAGCACTGTGTTGGCTGCCCACCGAAAAGCAACATCTAAGTCAAAAGAGGTCAAGCAACGTGAGAAAAATTGGAAATAAACTGGTAGTAGCGTTTAAATTTTCCAAGAGCTGTTCCTAACTCTTTGATGTTGGAAGTTGTGAGTAAATTTTTAATTACTAGCAATTGGTCTTAATGGGAGCGGATACTTTGTGCCGAATCGGAATGCTCTAGGTATGCGATCTCTGTTTGAGCAAAATAGCACGTAAATGCAGCGTAAGCCGATTGACTCGATTCTCTCAAATACAGTGGAGAGATTTGCCATACGTTCTTCATCGGCTTTTCTTGTTAACCCTAAATTATCTAAGTACACCACCACCTGCATATCGGCTTACAATTGTAAACCATTGGTGGAACTCCTGGAGTGTTGCTTACACCAAAAGGTAACCATTGGTATTCAAACAGGCCAAATTTAGTATTCACACCAGCTATTTTTTTTGGATTTCTGAATCTATAACAGACCGACCTGCAGATACGCATTAGACAAATCGATTTTTGTAAAACATTAGCCCCCTTGTATTTTGTGAAATATCACGAATTCGTGGAATGATTTATCTATTGACCTCAATTTGCGAATTTTTAGCGACTTAAAGTCACCGCATATGCGCACTGCCCTGACATTTTTGGCACGATGACGATAGGCGTATCCCATAGTGTCTGCTGAATTGGTTTAAGTTTTCCTGTGTGAACTAAACGGTCTAATTCCTTCTTTATGGCTTTTTGTAATGCAAAGGAATTTATTTCGTGGTCTGAAAAATGTTGGCTTGGCATTTGGTAATAATTCTTAACAGCTTGATAATTGACAAGACACCTTATTGCTTTAGCTCCTTCTGGCAGATGTCGTTAATGCTGCTGGATAATACTTTGTTGTTTTTGATAGCTATTTTGTCTAATCAGTTGATACCAATCAGATTACTGCCAAAGTCACTATTAACTACTCCTATCTTTTCCTTAACTAGCCGACTTAAATTCCACTTCCAATTCTCCAACTAGTTCGAGTTTGCTTCCACCGAATGCCGAAACACGTACGTCGGAAGCTGGGATGCACTGAGGGGAACCTAAGTCACTGTATCCTGATTTATCGATAATTGGATAGAGAGAGAGAGAGAGAGAGAGAGAGAGAGAGAGAAAGAAGTTTGGGCTCAGTGGTTATTTCTCTTCATGGGTGGCATGCAACATTTAATAGGGGGAATAAATTATTAGTGGAAGTGGGCTTGTTGTTGATTTCTGATCAACTACCCATTTTATTGATTTTTGTTAACTGAGAAAAAAAAAAGTCTTTTGGGTGAGGCTAGGATTCCAACACCGAATTTCCGATTTCGAAGTAAGCCCACTACCACTTGACCCACGGCCACCCACAAAGCTGTTCCTGATTTCGCTATAACAATGACATGCAACATTAAATGGCCGCAAATAACAAATCATTTTTTTCCGGGTAACAAAATTTATGATCGGCATGATATCATTGCGAGAGTTTTTTCAATGCAAAAGTAAAGAAGCTATATTATATAGATATGTAGCTATAAATATATATAGAATATGTCATAAGTACAGCATTGAGTGGCAAAAGAGAGTTCTGCCCCATGTACATTTACTTCTTTGACTTTTCAAGTCAATATCGCAGTACCGATATTGATTCCGTAATATATGCTGAAATTCTCGACCCAGAAAAAGATGGAAAATTACACGATATTGTAATAAAAAATATGATCCATAGTCCATGTGACCCTAATAAAAGAGCGTCGCCATGTATGATTTTCGTGACTTAACCAGTTCTGAAGGTAATGAATACCCAAAATATAGGCGAATTGCTTCATCAAACGGTGGGAGAACTTATATATCTTACAGGCAGGTAAGATATAATTATAGACACATACAATTCGGTTTTGCTTCGCACTTTCAATGTCCATATTAAAGTTGAGCTTTGTAGCTCAATTAAATCTGTTAATTAATATACTTACAAGTATGTTAGTAAAGGATGTGACCAAGGAACATTTTCTCTGCAAAGTTGACAAGATTGAGATGTGTAACAAAATGGGTGATATATAAATATTTTGGAGGCTGTTTGAAGAATACTATCAAATGAACACTCGCCCACTATTATCCACCTTGCAATACATTTGAAAATGGTCAAAGGATATACTTTAAAGCAAAAAATATTCGAAATATTCTCGAAACACTACGTAAAACAATTTTAACTGTTTTTGTTTTTTTGTAAACTCTGCAGAGAAGATAATTTTACAAGAACTATTTTGAAAAATGCGATACTCATATACATATTACGTATGGAGACAAAATAAGCTCTAACGACGGGAGCAAGGTGAACATGTTAGTGGTTATTCCGGTGTAAGGAAGACGTTTGCCATGGGACGTATGTGTACAGTACACGCTTACAATGCTGAATTTTTTTATCTGCATATGCTGCTATACTACATCCAAGGTTAACCATCTTTTGCTAGTTTAAAAACAGTAAACGGGATATCGCATCGCGGCTACCAATCTGCTTCCAAGGGCCTAGGAATGCTCGAAGGTGATTCGCATTGCAATGAATGCCTATCTGATGCATCAATATCTAGATCACAAATATCATTACGGCATCTTTAGGCTGTCATTTTGGTTTTTTGGAATGTTTTCGAATCATGAAAACTATGGCAGCCGTTCGAAAATAGTTTGGCCGAAGACGTCTTAAGTCGCGTGAGAAATATTTATTCAGATATTGATTATAATGAAGTAATATTTAACGAAGATTTTATTCTTATTGAACAAATAGTTCAATCAGTAAGTAACATAAGTATTACTGAACACGAACACGAGTCTGCGGAACACGAGCAGACGAAGTAAATGCTTGCCTAAAGAAATCCATACTAGAGCAATTTATTGGAAAAATGTTTCTATCAAAAAACATGAGTGTTCCCCTAGAGAACGATGCCAATGCTGAAGCATTTGCGGAAACTTTTCTACGCATTGGAGTTAAATGGGAAAGTTACTCTTTCTTTTGGACACCAATTAAGTAAAATTAATGAATTATTAGATCGGATATATCCCTCCATCCAAGACATCTAGAAAAAGACCGTATCATAACTTAGAGAAAGATCTATTTTTGCACGGCCAACACTAATGAGTTAATTTTGACAATAGTTAATGGTGTCCATCACCTTTATTAATATGTCGATACTGCAGTTAATGTATTATAGATGATTCGGTACATTTGGCAGTTAGATTCTTAAATTCCATAAATCCACCATCCTTCCCAGGACATTTGAATTCGTTAAAAGTTGGAGTGCCAATAATTTTATTAGAAAACGTATGCCCACCAAAGCTGTGCAATGGAGCAAAGTTGCTGTTCAAAGTTTTGCGACCCAACGTTATTGATGGAACTGCTATAACAGAACCAAATACATATTCATACCAATGATACCAATTGTTTTTAAAAGACTGCAATTTTAAGTTAAGTTGTGCTTCGCTATGACTATTAATAAGGGTTAAGGTTAAACTCTAAAGTATACGGGAATGTTCTTAAGCGGTGAGTGTTTTTCACACGGTCAGCTTTATGTGGCCTGTTCGCGAGTAAATGAACAGGAACATTTATTTGTTTTGTCATCAAAAGGAAACACTGCAAATGTTACGCACAAAGAAGTACTTTACTGAGAAACCGGGTATATGTACATTTATATGTATGGGTCAAGTATGCACTCGCTTTTCAGTTTGATATGTATTTTTATTCGTTAATTTTATTTTTCTTCCTGGAAAAGCTTTTCAATCCTTAATTTATTACAAAAACAAATACGTGGAAAAATAATATTTTTGTATGCGCTGCTAGAAGCGCAATAGAAAAGGCAAATTATCAGTCCTTCTGCAGATCCATTGCACTTACGTCGCTTCTTTCCAAGGTCATGGAAACGCTGATAAACCGTCATCTCATTAAATATCTTGAAATATGAGAACTTCTCAATGGCGCAATATGGTTTTCGTAGCAACAGGTCCACTGGTTATTTGATGGCATGTCTTACTTAAAAGTGTAACGAACGTCTATATCAGTCTTATAAAAGCAATATATTTGCTCTTGATATTTCTATGGCATTTGACACAGTTTGGCATAAAGCTCTTCTGTCGGAAATGGGTGCATTTGGGATAGGGGACTTTCTTCTTTAATGGATTAGGGAATATTTTTAGGAATGCTCAAATCAAATTGTCTTGGGTGGTTTCAAGTCATATATTCACAAATGCTGGTGTGTCAACATTCTACTGCCCGAAACTCTTTTTAATTTTCATCAATGATCTGACGACGATTCACTCTCCTTCTAACATTCGTTCCCGGGCTCACGTAACTGTTTTTCGGCTGTAGAACAGGGACGAAAAAGTATGTTAATCTTATTAAATTCCGTTATTAACAGCATAACTAATTGGGAAAGAGTGAAATTTAATACTTCCAAAAAACAATGATGTCTGCTGTTTTTAAAGCGAAATTTAAACACTTAGCCATTTCCATGAATATCACTTGCATTGTCGAAATCAAAAATATTGTCATTCTCGGTATGTGTTTCAATGAAAACCTACGTTGGAATGACAACATATTCGATGTCGCACAAAATTCTTCGAAATGTCTAGGTTTCCTTAAGCGATGGAAGAAATATTTCACCTCCTCTGATCAAGCCTTAATTTATAGGGAATTTATGAGCCCAAAATTAGAGTAAAAGGCCCACGTCTGGCAAGTTGCTCATAAGACTTCGCACTTGCAAGATAGGGTCGAAAATCGTGCGATAAATCTTATAGGTGGTGTCAATATTACACAGCCATTCGACACCCTCATATACCGGTGTAACGTCTTCTGCCTTACCTTGTTGTATCGCTCTTTTCACCACCAGTGCTCCACCGAAATTGCCAGTAGCGTTCCGGACACACTTTGAAATATCGCAACTATTTTCTGAGCTGTACGACTCGCTTATGGTATGCTCTGCCGTTCTTTTTATATCTTTGTCACTATAACTTACAAACATTTAAAACCAATAAATATTATTTTCCATTGATAATATTTTTGGAAAACCTTTTGTATATATATTTCATTTGTTCATTGTTTCATTTATCATTTTTATTCAAATTTTTAAATGTTAATTAAAATTGTATTTAGTAAATTTAGTATTATGGTCGCGTGGATTTCATAATTTGTAGAAATAATCTTTCCTCGGTTCTTCACTAAAATTTTCTATACTCACTTTCTATACAAAAATGTGGATATACATTTTTTGATCGGTCTAAGTTTGACTCAATATCTAGACATATAAGTATGTAGAGTTTTGAATAAAAATATAAAAAGTACCAAAATTTAAGGCTATGATTGCATGAAATGCCAAAACACGATGACACTGAAAGTTCCTCATATATATAACGGCGAATATCAACCGAGTATAAATGGCCTTAAATCTTTAACCATTATTCTTCTTTTTTTTATAATTTGCGCGCGAATTAATATACTTCAGAATTAAACGAATATTCTTTGTAGGATCGATGTTTCTGTTTATCAGTTTTATTTAAATAAATTTCGTTCCTATTTAACATACAATTTAATATAACTTAATTATAAAATGTAGGATCGAACCTAGACCACGGTTTATGTAACTTTAGGACTGCCTGACTACGTGTTCCTTTCTCATATTTATCTCCTCTTTATATTTTCTTTGTTCTAGTGGATCGGATTCAGCCTCGCAAATCATCTTTTTTGCGACGTCAACCCAGCCTCTTTTTTGCATGAAATTGAAGTCTTTTCGCACCATCTTTGCTGCTACACGACGGAAACCCAAATCATTAACCAAAATGTATTGGACGGATCCATAGACAATGTTCAAGTCCTCCGCTATCTCTCTAATTTGCGGCTATTAAACAACAGTTCTTTTACTTCATCAATGTTTTTGACGGTTTTCGATATCGATGTTCTGCTACTGCGTTCATCATCTTCGATTGACTCACGACCACTTTTGAACCGCTCGTGCCATTAGTAAACGACAGTTTTCTTTAGAGAATCGTTGCCGAAACACTTTATTGAATACAAGTTCATTGTTACAAATGTAAATCCATTTCTACCAACTTTTCAAAAAGACAGAACTCAAATCGGAACAATGGGAGCGCCACACTTTTTGATCAAGGTATACCAAGCTGGAAAATTCAAGATAGCAGATTCGTTCACTAGGTTGTGTAGAGGGGGGCACTCGAGACCTTTGACGAACAGTATGAACAGAATATTTGTGCAATGATCAAGCAAGCTATACAAAAAGCACTAACTATAGCTGCAGTAGTAGGGAACGCCAATACAGTAGAAAAGGTTAAGTCTAATTCCTGAAATTCTGATAGCACCAGTCGAATCTTCCTATTTCGTTCAGAATTCTGTACATTAGTGGAACTAAGATAGTGATACCCAATTCCTTGAGGTCGAAGGTCGCATGAAGGGCACTCAGATGAGACAGTGATGAAACGCAGGGTTCGTTCGAAGATATGGTGGTCACGATGAACAGACACACATTCCTTGATGGCCCATGGTTATGTTTAGCGATAGATTTGATGGGACCCCTACCGAATCATGACAATATTTTTGTAGTCATCGACTATTATTCGGGGTATCATAAGGCCAAGTTTTTTAAAAGGATAATATCAAGCGTTATCTTTGGTAGTTTGGAGGAGATATTTTCGAGGTTGGGGTATCCGAAATCGATAACAGCCGACAACGGACGCCAGTTTGTGAGCGAGGAGTTTAAACAGTATTGTGCAGACAATAATATACACTTTAAGACGTTACCACCATATTGGCCACAAGCAAATGAGAAAGTAAAAAAGAAAAATCAATCGTTCGATATTAAAGCGGCTACCAATAGCAAACTCTAAACGAAGTGACTACGAAAAGGAGATTCAAAAGTTCATTATGATGTGCAACGTAGCTCCGCATGGGACATGAGACGAAATACCCTCGATCCGGGACATCAACGAGGATATTTAAGAAAAGCGAGCGTCTCTGATATAGGGGTGAGAGACAAGGTAATCCTTCGGAATGTCATCTTCCCCAACAAACTAACAACCACTTTTTTTCCGCAAGAGTTCCAAGTGATTGAAGGAAAAGGAAACGATGTACTGGTTCGGGGACTTGGAGGTGGTAAAGTGGATAGGGAGAACAATAGTCAACTATTCTCGTGGATCAGATCAAATTTCATCATGTAATTCTAATCTGAATTTCTCTAGCATTGCAGGTAAATAATAATAACTTCAGGGAACTTCGCAAGTCAAAATAAACGGTCCACACTTGAAGTTGAAGATTAAAAACGTGGGATGGGTGTAACAACGGATAATGATCAGCCAGCTGCAGCTATACTCACTCATCTCGCATACATCACACACAACACCCCGCGAAGTTGGTGCTTAAGAATATCCCGACTGACCACCTTCTTGATAGCCATTTCTGCCGGTTTCTTCCACTATTTGCATGTTACCAGAGTAAGGTCAGCTTATTTTATCGCAGTTCAAGCAACGTATGCTTCGTCTTTTCCGTGGAGTATCTCATTTCTCAACACTAAGTCTTACCAAATAGCATTCAACAGATGCTACCTCTGACGAAATGCGTTCCTTTGAAAACCCGATTGGCTGCTTTCATCGCAGGGCGAAGACAAGTGCTTCAGCAAGGGCTTTTTCCCGGCCATCCTTGCTGCTGACTGTAGCTTCGAATCTGCAATTCTACTGATGAATGCGTCCTTTGTATTTCGTCGATAATTTTCTGGCCTGCGGTGGGGTATGACAAAGGTGCCAGTCTGCATTCGTCTTTGCAATTGGACCTGCCTGTCAGGTTCTCAACTTTGCTGTCCTACAACATTGTTCTATATTCTTTAAAATTTTTCTTCGATTTCTTCAAACTTTTGCCGTAGAACGTTTTTTATTTCTTCCAGTTATTGTTCTAGACAATTCTTTTGTTCATTGAACTTTTGTTCATTGCTGGTTTTCTGTTCGAATCTCGTTTGTTCGAAGCAAACAAGACGTCTCTTGTCCAATTTTTAACAAGAGGAGTTGCATTAACGCAGCCTGTTATTGCTTGTGTTTATCTGTTCTTCCTCGTCAACGTCCAGATAATGTCCCTCTTTGTTTAAAGCGTCCTTTAGTCAAAGCATCAAGTCACTTTTTCCTGCACTGGTGCTGAGGTTACTCATATTCAACACAGATTTGGGTTGTACGAGGGTTAACTGCTATAGCTTTCAACCCATTATAGCTTTTTCAAACAACCGCAAAAAGTCTATCCCCGTTTTGACACCAATGTAAAATGCTTGTGTGAATACAAATGATAGAACTTATTCCTTTCAATATAATCACTTTATTCAATACAATTACATTTCAAAATTTAATCGCTTATCTCAACCTTTTTACTTTTCTTTATCTTTAACAATACTTAAACCACTTAATCACTATCGGAATTCACATTTCAAAGTCAACTGACTTGCATAGCTTGGGGGTGCCGATATTTATACTCCAATAACATATTTTGAGAACAATCGGTGTCATCCAGCATACCATACACCATACAATTTTCCATTTTGCTAGAAAATGCAATTCTACTTTGAATTTTATTTTGTGATGTTGACATATTTGATTTAATTTTGATTTGGTTACTACAGATATTTTATTTCTATTGGACGTCTCTGAACATTCTTCATATACATTTCAATAGCCCCTCTTACTAGATGTTCTGTGGCGCCAGCGTCTAATATGATTGCAATAATACATTGGAGTTCAATTCAATGAAAGATAGTGGTGTTCGACCACTTTATTCGCCGATTGTTTTTGTTCTTGAAATTTACCTCTTCCTAGGTATTGCTCTCTTTCACAAATTGCTATTTTATGTCCTGTTTTTTCACATTTATAACATGAATGGAAATGCTTTAAACGCTGCCTCTTCTGTGTTGTTTGTATTATTATTATTCTTACGACCCATCTTCAGTTCTTCGTCGAGCAATCTAAATTTCAGGAATTGTCCATAGCGGTTTCAGTAGGTCGATTATGCGCACCGTAAAACATTTCTTATAGAACGGTTATTTTTGTAATACAGCTGAACAATTTGGAGACGCTGTTGTGGTGTGAGTCTTTCCATGATGACTTGCCAAACGATACTGAATAAAAATGTATCAAGAATCTGTCAAGAAAAGCCTATTGAAAATCAAACCTCACGATGAATCATCCCTTATTACAGTAATGACGGCATCATATTTTTCGTTATTAATTAATAATAAATGGCATATCTTATCGGATTTCTTCATTTTGAATTCGACACTCTTTAGATCTTTTATAATAGAATCAAAATTCATAAAATGATTTTCGAGTGTCTCATGTACTCTTAGACCACATTTTAATGATAATAGTTTCTTTTTTACTTGTAACTAAGAGAATACACTTTTTATCTCAAAAGCTTCTTGTAGTGATTGAATAATTTGTTTAGCTGATTTTACATCATCGACTAAATCAAAATGATTTTGAGTATACACTGAGCTATGGTTGAATTTGCTATTGAACCTTTTATTTCAGGGCTGACTTTTAAGTTTCATCTAAATCATAAAATACCTAGTTTTTTTTTTTTTTGCACACAATAAGTCCCATCCCACTTCTGACACCAATGTAAAATGTACGAATGATAGAACTTATTCTTTTCAATACAATCACTTGATGTTGCAAAAAAAAAAAAGAAAAATTAAAAACTCTAGAAGAATAAATCTACTAGAGCTAAATCAAAAAGCTCGAAAAGTCGAACTTTTTGCTCATATATCTTCAGTTAACGCTTTTACACATTCTCTAAAACCATGTAATAGGCAATAGGTACTGCAAAGGTTAAATCTCTAAAAAGCAGTTTTATAAGACGCAAGGCAAAAGTTTTGCAAAACGAAGAGATCAACTTTTTGATGGTACCACATATCTCAACCCTTTGCACCGGTGATAAATTCACTGCAAAAAAAAAAACACACTAGTATAGGCCTACGCGCAGTACTTGATTGGTCGATAGAGTTTAAATTTGCCACAATGAGCGCGTTCATGACTCTAGGGTCTTAAATTTGAGTCAAACCTAACATACCAGGCCTTACTAACAACGAATAAATATTCGTGACTTAAAGCAGTTGTCGACTTAAATACTAATCCATATTTAAATCATAAGTGTACCAATATCGTTTTAATAGTCAGCTTTTAGCTAAACTTGACCTTTTCAAAGAATCTACTATATTTTAATAAATACAATACATAACGTTGTTTTGACATTGTATATGGTAGATGCAATCCCATACATTGGTAAAGGAGCAGAGTGCAAAACGGCTGCAGATTACGTCAAAAAACTTTCTGAGTCCATTCGAGGTTCTGGTTATAATACTTCTTCAATTCTGCCTGCTGAAACTATGTTGAATGACTCGAATTAGCCACTATTGGTACACTTCGTAAAAATAAACGTAAAATACCTAAATCTTTTCTACCTTTGAACAGCAAGAAGGCATTGTCTTCTCAATTTGCATTTTAACAACAAAAGACACTTGTGCTTTTCACTCCGAACCCCAATTAGTCTTATATTATTATCTGCATCATAAAAAATAAATCAATACTTACACTCAAAAATCAATAATCATTCATGATTACAATGCAACTAAAGGCGGTGTTGATACATTTGACAAAATGATGCAGAGTTATAGTGTCAGCAGAGGTACAAGACGTTAGCCACTCCCGTATTTTTATGGTACGATAGACCAAGTTGGGATTAATTCTATTCCAAACAAAATTTCGAAAGGGGCCTTGTTAGTACTACGATTTACCGAGTTATTTAGCACTTACTGCAACTTAGGTACATGACTGTACCATTTCATTGGGTCTTCGGTGGACATCTTTGTAAGGACTTCGATGATCATCTTATTAAACTGTTCCACTTGTCCGTTTCCTCGAGCGAATCTAGTAGTTATTAACACATGCTGAATTTTTCGATTTTCATAAATGTGGAGAAATTGTGATGGGGTTCCCCAAACAGGTCAGCTTCAGTCTCCATTCTCTTGATGACTTCCTAACTGGTTGTTGCTATAAGTCAGACAAATTTTGAAAAAGCATCAAGGATCGCGTATAGATACTTGTATTGCTTTGCTGTTGAAGGCATCTGGCCTAGATGATCTACGTGGTATGTATAAGGCGAAATATCACTTTTATTGATAGGGTTTAAGAATCCCTCCTGTTTTCTAAATATCTTCATGGATGGGATGCAAGCTGTGCAATTGGATACTACAGCCTGTGTCTTTTCCGTCATTCGTGGTATGAAATAGTTTCTCTTTGCAACTGCTTCCATCTGCCTAGGACCGAAATGTCCTTGCTCGTGGATATTCCTCAAGACATTCTGCTGCATTGATTTAGGAAGTACTAAGCGTTGACTTCCGTCGGTAAACTTGTATAGGATTCCACGATGCATCTCATAATCCTGATACGATTTCTCTCGATGTAACATGCCATCTTCGATCTTCAAGACGGCTGGGTATCTGCTTAGCGCGTCGACGTGGCGCATAGCTGTTCCTGAACAATGTATGACATCACAATCATACTCCTGGAGCATAATAGCCCACCGCGCTATCCGTGGACGCAGGTCCCTCTTAGTCATTGTTACTTGGAAGGCGCGACAGTCTGAATTCATGTTTTTGTAGCAGAACTCCTAAAAATCCCAAGAAACTAGCATCAGTATGTAGATCGGTTTCCAATTTGGTGTCTAACAATTTGATAACTGGGTCGAAGCAGTTTAAGGTTCAAGGTTTTGAACGCCAATTTTTCATCTGTCCCGATCGTAAATACAGCGATCTTCTTGAGAAGGTCCGGCAAAGGCTTCGCGATTCCAGAATAGTTCTGTATGAACTTTCGAAAAAATCCAGTTAAGCCTAAGCAACTCTGGATGGACTTCACGCTGTTAGGTTCTGGAAATTCCTTGACTGCTTTTATTTTTTCATTTGATGGCATGACACAGAAATTCGATCGATCGCTTTAAAAATGAATACTTTTCCCATTTTATGAACATTCCATTCTCTTCAGCGACTTTGAGTACCACTTTAAACTTCTCCAGATTCTCTTCCTCTGTCTTGCTAGGAATTATTAAATCGTCCATGTAGATTAAAACATATCTCTTGCGTAACAAGTCATGGAATGCATTGTTAATAAAAAATATAAAACACTGCCGGCGAACTGCAGAGTCTAAAGAGGCACTTCAAAAACTCATACTGCCCATCAGGTGTGATGAATGATGTAAGCTTTTGACGTCCTCATGAAAAAAAACGTTTCGCAAATCCAGTTTTGAGAATACTTCGGCTTCATACAATTCCTCTAAGATGTCTTCAATCAGCCGCAACGGGTAGCGATCTCTTATGATTTTCTTGTTGAGCAGGCGATAGTCTACACACAGACGGTAGGTGTCGTCCTATTTCTTCACTAAAACTTTTGGGCTAGCATACTCAGATTTGCTTGGTTGTATAATTCCATCTCGCAACCAGTCATCTATTTGTTGATTCACTGCCAGTGAATCGCGGTCTCTGGTACACAGACTAATCGTCCTCAAGTTCTATTTCAAGTCAATGCACGACTCCTCTTGACGTTGAAGTTTTTTCATCTTTTACTGGACAATTTTGAGAAATGTAACCAAATCGGCTGCACTTAAAACATCTGGTGTTTTTGCTCTTATCAGGGCAATTCTGTGCCTCGAACCTAAATTATGACATCATTTCTGTCCATCGGCGCCACTTGCTGGTGCCACCGCCCCAGCATGACCAATGCTTGTTTTCATCTTCAGCTTCGGCATCTGGCGTTGCATTTTTTAATATGTTTCTAATTTTTCTTTTAATTCTTCGAGGGTTAAAGTCTCGAATAGCACTGCCTTGTTGCTTACGGAGTCTGTTATCCCGTTTACTATATACCAAATAACTTTCCGTTGTTTTTTCTTTCTATCTGTCAGTTGTCGATGAACTTTTATACTTGATTATTTTTTCCCAAATTTTTTCGCTATGCAAATCCTCAACTTAGTTTAATTCGTTATACCTTCGAAGTACTTTTCTACTTCGTTCCACTCACACGCGACCGCAATATCTTCGAACTCCTTAAGCCATTTATTACAGCTCCTTCCTCCTTCCCCAGAGAACAGTTCCAACGACTCTTCGACGTCGCGGAAGACAAAGTTATTGTGATTTATCATTTCCTCACCTTCTGTTCACTTCGCCTCAATCTTACTCTCAGCTCTTGCTCCTTTATTCCTCTTCTGGTACACGCCCTGCTCAGAATCTTCGGCGCTTTCAAGTTCGTTTTCCGGCACTCCGAGCACTGTTTCCGCCTTCAAAACTCCTTGTGCGAAATTTAATTCGCTCCATAAGATGGGACTTGATGTTATATCGATATGAAAATCTGTGTTTCTTCAAAAAGGCTTGTAATTCTCGAACTGTCAGCTAAGATAAGTCGTCCATTCGCTTCGACACAATTATTCACAGTTATTTTCCACTTTCTTTTTAACTGTGGAACTACTTCAGTGAAATTATTTGTCTTTTTTTATCCAACTTGTCCAACTTTTCCGTCTTGTCACTTTTGCATTTCTTCTTATCTGCTCACTCTGACGTATTTTCTTAGGTTTTCTGTTCTTTTTCTTTCAAAATCCAAAAACAAAACTAAAAAAATGCACACTATATATTACTTTGATGTTTTTTTTTTTTTTTGGTTGATCCTGGTTGAGGCCCCATGTAGAGAAAGAAAAAAAAAAGAGACAAATCAGTAAAGAACCGTTTACGGAATTTGCGTTATATTAAAGATAAAGCAGTTACAACAAACTTACAGAATTTTACTTAGTGCCTGAATGACCGTCTTCCGTCATGTTACAAGTACAATTACTTTACGTCGGCGTACTGGGAAGAATTGACCTACCCTCAGGAATGTGCTGTATCGGTGATACTCTATCCCACATTTATATTTCCCATTTTCGTCTGCCCCGATGTCTACTAACAAAGTTCTAATTTTATTAATTTAATCAAGTTATTTATAATATAAATTTATAAATTATTTACAAAAAAGGTATCTGGGCAGAAACGTTATTAATGAGTATATCTTTTAGAGTTATTAATTTATTTGTTCCATTATGAGACCAATTAACAATCACGCTTAGGCTAAGGTTGAGCATATACTTTATATACATTATACATATACTGGTTCAGAATTTCTAGTTTGGTCATTCTGTCATTATTATTTTTGTAGGGTTCTCGGTTTTTTCGCGGCCCTCTTGTATCTATTTTTATTATTTATATTTTATTAAAAACGCTGCTCTCTTTATACAAAAACTTTATTTTTTATTAAGTCTTTAATGAAATGTATTTAGATATCGATATGTTTAGTAAGTTTAAAGTTTTCATAAGATTTTATTACACAAACAGCTCCTTTATTATCAACGGAAATTGTTGCGTCTCTCTTAACTTCAAAGTCTGTCATAACTTCTTTTAAATTTAATAAGCCTTGTGCTGCTGCGGCAGCGGCGATGTATTCGGCATCGGTTGTAGATATAGCTATACAATTATGCTTCCTCGATCGCCATGATATTAGACTTCTTGTAGAGAAAACTATAAAACCACTCACACTTTTTTTGTCCTTCTTATCACCATCCTAATTATTCACTGAATAAACGTTTCCCTCCATCCTTCCAAACAATATTTTTTTTCCTGGATTTAGGTGTCATACGACCATCTCTAAAAATAGCTCAGTCGCAAACGGAGTATCGGGATACCTGTCGACCTCCGGATTAGCTAGCCTTATCTCATGGGATATTAGGACACATCCTCAAAAAAAAAAACCCCGTAGCCGGTACTCCTTTAATACTGGGCGATAAAACGGTGACTGCACTGACTACCGACAAGGTAAAGGTAAAATTATGGCAGGCCATGGTGCACCATCCTCAAAAGGCAAACGTAACGAGCCTAAAATCAAATTTTCAGGAAGAGATAAGACTGTGGCAGGCCATGGTCCGATTTCTTCCTCCATCCCTAGTAAAAAAAACTCTTCCCCCTAAGGAGGAATCAAGGGCTCAGCCGCATATGCAAGCCCCATCAAAGGCGCTCTACTCAAGACGCCGAAATGCATCACGCATTATTAAAACCTTCGGATCTATTCCGGAGGTGGAAGGAAGTGCGGAAATAACGAGCAAGATCAAATGGGCTAACAAAACCCTAAATGAAGGACGTCAGAGATCGTTGGAGGAAACCGTACCGGATCCCAAAAGGCCCAAAACTGTAAGCACCCCTAGGCCATCCAACACCACATCCTGAGGTTCTTTAGTGAGGTATCGAGGATCGATCACACCTGAGCGGTGGCAATTGGTCATGTTGAAGCTTTCGGGCAACTTCTTGGCCGTTATGCATCACAAGCGATACTGGCTGACACAAACGCCATTTCAAGTTCATCGCATGTGCCGACCAGAGATTCCTTGATCTTTTTTAAGAAAGCCACACCGTCTTCTCCGGAAAGTATAGTGGAGATCATCAAGCTCAATAACCCGACCCTTCCGTCTCATGACTGGAAAGTCGCGAAACTGTAGGAGTTAAAGGGCCCTTATATTGTAGATGCGCGTTGATTGTGATCAATAAGGAATCTTTAATCATCTAGCGCCGACTAAAGGCATGATCCGGTTTGGATTCGAGGCAATACAGCTAAGAGTCTACGAAAACTGAAATTCAGCCTTGGATCTGGTTGCGACACTCTGTCGAAAATGGAAATCGACGACGAAATACAATAAATAGAGATCCTACACGATCAGAGAAAGAAGATGAGCTCTTGAGCTCATTTTCGGCATAGGAGGACTTCAATAAAACCGTGGTAGAGGCCACTCTGGGAAATTGTAGCAATGATACGGTTTCCCCAGATTAATCTCCACCACTCAAAAAAAGCTTCTACCGCACTCATTCTGCGTCTCTCCAAAAACGCAGAAGATATTATTATAGTCCAGGATCCATGGATCTTGGAAGGCGTGGATCTAGGACTGGACTGGGTGATGCTCCCCGCAGTCAAACAGCATTCCGAAACTATTAAAAAACTGATTGGCTGAAATAAAGAGGAATACTGTCAAAAACACTATCCTCGGAACTCTCAAGTCGAGCGCGAAACACCAATGACGTGAAAGTCAGGGAATTCACCCTCTCTCTCATTGAAGCTATAGCTTTTTCCTTCCTTCTGATTCAACCTTGGGGCAAGAAAAAGCCGCACTGGTTTTCAGCATTAGGACCGCTTAGAAACACCTGCAGCCAAAAGAAAAGTGACTGACTGGGAACCTTACAAAGAATCCCTAAAAATCTATGAAAAAGAACTGAGGAAAGCAAAGCGTCAATCTTGGAGATCATTCTGTGACAAAATCACAGAAACCTCTGAGGCATCGCGGCTAAGAAAAATTTTTGCTATAAGCCTGTGATGCCTAGTTGTTTGAAAAAAACCGATGGGTCCTGAATAACCCCAAGTGATGAATCACTCAACTTGCTAATGGACACCCACTTTCTAGTTAGCTCCTTATTCACGGCAAACAGTAACCAAAACTGAACTACTACAACCATGAACAAAATTCATGATCTGATTACAAGAGAGAAACTGCTTTGGGCGCTGTCTGCGGGTTCGAACGATATAATACCGGCCGAACTATAAAGGTCCTCAGATAATATCTTGCCCACGCTAGAGAATATCATGAGGAGCTGTGTAGAACTGATCCACATTCCACTGTCATGGAGAGAAGTCAATGTGGTTTCCATTCCAAAAGCTTGAAAGTGCTCTCATGGTGTCCCAAAGGACTTTAAACCTATAAGTCTAACACCTTTAATTTTAGAAACTCTAGAAAGACCCTAGTTGACTTTTGTCAACGGCTCAACATACCTACTGTAAAGGAAATTGGGTGGAAACGGCTGACTAGCCACATCGAACGATCCCCACAATACAGAAAATACACAATGGTTGCTTTCTAAGACATAGAGGGCGGCTTTAACAACGTCGCAACATCCGCAATCACGAGTGCTAAACTGCGACAGTTTTATGCTAAATAGCAAAATAATCAACTCCAAACTGGGTGGGACTTTTGCTAAAAGATGTGTTAGTAGAGGTACGCCGCAAGGCGGTGTCCTTTCTCCTCTTCTTTGGAACATAGTGGTAAATGACCTGCTAATAATTTGGTATATATTTTAATTCGTGGGGTTTTTTTTTCAAAATTTGAACGTTTATTTAAGAAAAACATGTACAATAGTATTATTCAAAGTATTGCCCATCTGAAGCTATGACTTTTTCCCATCTTTCTGGCAATTTGTGGATCCCATCCCAAAAGAACTGCGCCGGCTTGGCAGCCAAGAATGAATCAAGCCAATTTTTGATATTCTGCTCTGATGTGAACCGTATTTCAGTGAGGGCGTTGTGCATCGACCGGAACAAATGGTAGTCAGAAGGGGCAAGGTCTGGGCTATAAGGCGGGTGGGGTAAGACTTCCTATCCACTGTTTACCAAATAGTTCTTAACTCAAATAGAATGTGGGGCCGAGCGTTGTCATGATGGAAAATTATTGCCTCGTGTCTGGCCGCATATTCCGGGCGTTTTTCGGCTACTGCTCTCTTCAAACAGATTAATTGTGTTCGGTAGCGTTGTCCATTGATGGTTTCACCCGGTTTTAGCAGCTTATAATACAGCACACTCATCTGATTCCACCAAATAGAGAGCATTACCTTCGCGCCATGGATATTCGGCTTTGAAGTTAATTTGGCTGGTTTGCTGGATTTCAAATATGATTTTTTGCGCTTGGGGTTGTCGTAATGGATCCATTTTTCATCACCAGTAACAATCCAATGCAAAAATGACTTCTTTTTGTGGCGTTCCAGCAGCATTTCGGACATGCAAAACCGCCTATCGACGTCTCTCGGCTTGATTTCATGTGAAACCAAATTTCCTTGCTTTTGAATATATCCAGCTGCTTTTAAACGTTTTGAAATGGCTGCTTGAGAGACACCCAAAGATTCTGCGAGCTCTTCTTGTGTTTGGCAACAATCAATCTTCATAAAGTAATGCTGCCAGTTCTTCATCTTCAAACTTTTTTGGCTGCCCAGGAGGTTCATCGTCTTCCAAACCAAAATCACTACTTTTAAATGGTGCAAACCACTTTTGGCACGTTCGCTCAGCTGGCGCATGTTCACCAAAAACTTCCACCAAAATACGATGACTTTCGGCAGCAGTTTTCTTCATATTAAACACTTTTTCAGGCACAAAGTTCGACATATTTGAGTGAAAAAAAATTATTGTTGTTTACTCTTCAAATGACATATCTAAAATGACGTACAATGACAGTAGCTTTCCAACGCATGTTCCGAGAATTAAGCACGAATTAAGTTATGAACCCAATACTTGGTAGCGGGAGGGAGCAGGTTAACTACCTTTGCGGACGACGTTGCTATAGCCGTTTCAGGAAAGCTACTTAATACCATCAAAGAACTCCATCAGCTATATTTTAACAGATTAAGCAGTTGGGCGAAGTTAACTCATATACACCTGATTTTGCCTTCTTTTCCAGGAAATATAAAATTCCAATTATAGACCCTCCTTCAATAAACGGTACCAGTTTAGTGTTTTCCGATACAGGAAACTAAACTGGAAACCTAACATTCAAGAATGAGTTAAGAAAGCTACAGTAGCTTATTTCTCTTGAAAAAAAGCCATTACAAAAATGGGGATTCCAACTCGAATAACCCACTAGCTATACATCTCGGTCATAACACCGATACTCACTTACGGTGTGGTCGGCTGGTAGACGACCTTAGACATGGCCGTAAACTGCAAAAAATTAAGCCGAATCCAAAGAAAGGCATGTCTATGCATAACCGGAGCTTTACGCTCCACTCCCTCCGCGGCGCTAGACATTCTGTTTCAATGCGACTGCTGCTATTCGCCTTAAAGGGACTACACAGTGGACATTATATTCTTAATATATAAGGAATCCACTTAAAGAACATCGATTACACCATACCTAAACTTCGGTTTGACAAAGTTTTTCATGCGAGCTGTTTATCTAGAACAAGTCTATGCATTTCTATACAGATAGCGGGGTTGGTGGAGGTGTTTTCTCAGATAAGCTAAATTAAAGCCTTTCCTTCCGTCTTCCGTTTAAAGAAGTTCGGAACTGTTTAAAGGAAAACATGGTATCTGCCAAGGATATCCGCATCTTTTCGGATAGTCCCTGGACTTGGTCATACTAAATTCTAAAATTGCCGTTGAATGCCGATCATCTCTTACGGAGATGGCAGAGCATTTCAACCTTCGCCTTTGTTGGGTGCCGGGCCACAGAGACATTCCGGGGAATTGTATTGGAACCATTCTACCTATTTTATCGGAAAAGGGCAGCATACGCATACCAATCGCTACGTGCAAATTATTATTTAAGCTGGATGCTAATAAAAGAGCAGACCTTAGATGGACCGGTGGGCTAACATGTCTAGCATCTAGCCCCTTTATAGGTGTCATCACTGGACACTGACTTATAAACAAACATGCAAGAAAGCTTGGCGCTCTTACAAACAATTTCTGCAGAAGCTGAATGGACGAGGAGGAACAATCCTCCACCTCCTCTGTACATGTCCAGCTCTCTCCCAGAGAAGGAAACTCCACCTAGGAGCCTTCTTCTACAACGACTAAAACGATCTTAAAAATACAGATGTCTCCCGCGTTTCATCGTAAGCTCAAACTGGTTCCATGAGTGAGGGGATCATAGATCCACGTTGGATTGGCTTTCCAACCAGCACTCTAACCTAATCTAACCTAGTGTAACTAACTTTAATTATATGCAATACCCAAAAACCTGTTATTTATTATATTTATAGGTTTTATCACTGCAAAAACTATGCCAAGGTTTTTGTTTGGATATTTTATCAACCACATTTAACATTTTTTAGATATTGTGTAGGATCTACTAAAAGAAACAATACGAAGCGAAAAAGTAATGCATATGGGCGATCTTCTGTAAAAGCAAAAAACTCAACGTTTAGCATTGCAACAAATATCTAAACAACAATGGAATCAACATCATTTTTAGTGAATGAACGCTCATATATCATTCGAACTTTAAACACTCCTTTAAAAAGATCGACTCGCTTATCCGCACTGAAAAACAATGCGCCCAAGAGATGGACTGCTGAATCAACTGTAATAATAGATATGTATTCACGGGTCACGCGGCACAAACAAATTCTATTTTACAAGTGGTCCTTAAAAGGGCGAAATAAAATATATTGGTGATACAGTAGTGATACTATGCTGAATGCAAACGTTTGCCAATATTGCAAAGCACTTACATGTTGTTTAAGCGGAAAAGTTAGATTGGAAGAAATTGTTAATCTACTTGAGCCACTTTTTTCCTTAAAATTAGTATCTATAGAATGTCTTCCATCCAACCAATTTATTCAGTGTATACGATTCTATAATAATGCTTTCCAAATGGAACAAGGATTTGTGTCTACTTTTTAAGTGTAAGGACAAGTGTACCATTTAGTTGGAAGTCTGCTTCCAGCAGACAATTCCTATAAATTGCTTTATATCTGACATGGACAATCATGTGAATGATAACGAGGCTTAAATATGCGAATTGGGGGAGCTCTGCAAAGCTATTCATGAAAATAAATCTCCTGTTGGGCAGCATCGTGGTAGATATAATGCGCCTACAACGGATGAAATCGCAGAAGAAGAATTTAAATTGCTGGACAAGAATTTGAAAGTAGAGATAATATTTTGCTTGATCGCAGAATACGAGTATTTGTCTTGTAACTTAGAGGGAAAGACGTTGCATAGTTTATGGTGTAATTTAAACTGCTTTATTAATATGACTTTAATCTTATGATTGACTTACAATAATAAGAACATCGTAATAGTACTACTTTAGTATTACACATAAAATATTCCAATATAAATATCTGATCATTTCCTCGCACTTTATTTCGAATTCAAAGATAGTGCGGCCATGCTTTTTATTCTTTCTGATGGTCTAAGCTCTACAGGTGTTCCTGGAGGTTCAGGAAAATCAGCTTCAGTCGAGCTGTATTCCAAATTCGTTTTTCCCTTTTTCTTTATCGGAACGTCGACGTTTAATTCATCAAAAGCAATCTGTTTTTTTTCTAAGTTGATGTCTCACCAGTTCCTTCCTTAAACGATAATCGACTGCTCAAAGGTGATTTTCTTTTCTAGAGAAGCAAACAGAAATTTTAGAGGGAAAATTAAGTAAACTACCAGAAGAATTGACGATTTGAATATCTGTGATTCCTTTAAATAGTCGGATCTGGTTTTGGTGTCTACGACGTGGTACATACATGATACATTTTTCCTTTTTCATAAATTGTCGCAACAAAACTCATTGTTCTGCATAAAATTTGATCCAAGTCCATTCCATCTGACACAATCTTCTTGAGAGTGTACGGAAAAACCTTCATTCGAAACCGAGTGAAAAGGAACGGTACGTATGTGCTAAATAGCATTTTCACGACAAGATTCTGCAAAGTGTTGAGATATAATTTGTGTTCTATTGTCGCTCACTATTGCTTGGGAAAGCCCTTCAATAGAAAATGTGTTCAATTTTCAGGGTTCTGTTGTCTTAGGCCAACTGATAAATTCTTTTAAAGGACTACTTGCTTCCGATTGACAACTTCTAAAGTCAGCAACGAATACTTCAATTTGTCGGTTCATTTTCAGAAACCAAATAAAACGACGCACTAATTGTTTAGCTCTTATCGAGCCCCAGTAGCCTTCATGAAAATCTTCAACGTTTTTTGCTGCAACGACACGGGGATCACAACACCCGGATAATTACTGTGTATTACTTTAGAAGGAGTTAGGTCTTTAGCAGTGTAACGCCGAAGCTAATTAATATCAAAGGCATGAATTTTTCTTGCTATTGGTCCATTTTTGGCCAAATTGGAAGACGTAATAGTGCATAAGCATTCTCATGCTTATCATTAGATTAAAAATCATTGTCAATTGTTTGTGATCCGTTACTGTTCAATTGATCTGGCATAAATATACTGATGAAATTTCGTAATGCCATACACAATGGAAAGTGATTCTTTTTTTTTTAATGGATATTGAGCGGAGGCTTTTTCAGGGCCATTTGGGAAACGATGCAAGATAACTGCGCCAATTCCGCAATTGGAAGCATCCCCCGCAAGGATAAGCGGTATTTCTTCATTAAAATAAACAATCCTTGATGCATCAACTATTCCTTGCTTAAGATTGTCAAAAGCACTTTGTTGGCTGACCACCGAAAGCAACACCTTTACGACGTAAAAAGTCAAAAGAGGTCAAGCAACGTGCGAAAAATTCTAAATAAACTGGTGGTAGCATTTAAATTTTCCAAGAACTGTTCCTAACTCTTTGATGTTGGAAGGGGTGAGTAAATTTTTAATTACTAGCCATTGGTCTTGATGGGAGCGGATTCCAGGTGCCGAAATGGAATTGTCTAGGTATGCGATCTCTGTTTGAGCGAAATAGCACGTAAATGCAGCGTAAGCTGGTTGATTCGAGTCTCTCAAATACGGTGGAGAGATTTTCCGTATGTTCTTCATCGGCTTTTCTTGTTAACACTAAATTATCTAAGTACACCACCACGGGCATATCGGCTAACAATTGTCCCCCATTGGTGGAACTCCTGGAGTGCTGCTTATACCAAAAGGTAAACATTGGTATTCAACCTAGCCAAATTTAGTATTTACACCAACTATTTTTGTTTTTGGATCTTTTGGATTTTTTTTGGATTTCTGAATCTATAACAGACCGACCTGCAGATACGCATTAGACAAATCGATTTTTGTAAAACATTAGCCCCCTTGTATTTTGTGAAATATCACGAATTCGTGGAATGATTTATCTATTGACCTCAATTTGCGAATTTTTGGCGACTTAAAGTCACCGCATATGCGCATTGCCCCTGACATTTTTAGCACGATAGGCGTATCCCATTGTGTATGCTGAATTGGTTTAAGTGTTCCAGTGTGAACTAGACGGTCTAATTCTTTCTTTATGGCTTTTTTTAATCCAAAGAAATTTATTCGTGGTCTGAATAATGTTGGCTTGTCATTTGGCAATAATTCTTAACAGCTTGATAATTGACAAGACACCCTATTGCTTTATCTATTTCTGGCAGAGGTCGTTATTGCGGCTGGATAATACTTTGTTGTTTTCGATAGCTATTTCGTCTAACCAGTGGATACCAATCAGATTACTGCCAAAGTCACTATTAACTACTCTTATCTTTTCCTTAACTAGCCCACTTAAATTCCACTTCCAATTCTCTAACTAGTTCGAGTTTGTTTCCACCGAATGCCGAAACACACACGTCGGAAGCTGGGGTGCACTGAGGAGAACCTAAGTCACTGTGTCCTGATTTGTCGATAATAGTCCGTCAATCTGGAATTTAATAATACATTTAATAATTAATAAACTAATTGTAAGACGATTTTAAGAAACGACATTTATTACGTTTATGTGAATTATTACACCCCGGACATGACTGGCCTATGTTCCAATGGATATATATATAGTACCGTTCGACATTAAAACTGAATGCCCGTTTTGTGTTTGATTTACATCCACCAAAAGATGATCATTTATTACCGAACACCTTTTCTTCGTTGTTTCGTACGAATTTCTAGAAATTTTTCTTAGCACTCTTCTTGGTTTCTTAACATTTCAAAAAAAAAAAAATTAATCCGCTATGGTCCAAACCTAGTTCATGGTGTAACTCAAACTGCTTTATGAATATAACTTAAATCCAATGATTGGCTTACAATTATAGTTACCAATGTCAATGTATTAGTACTATTTTAGTATTACCCATGTAGTATTACAATATATATATTGATCTTAAAAATGTTAAACACATTTTTGGAATGAAATGGAATATGAATACACTTTTACTGGCTTTTCACCAGGGCTCGGGCGGGTGGTGTAGTAGTTTAAGACTCAGGTGTGTTTGGTTTCGATATTTTTCCAGTGGAAGTGGGCTTGTTGTTGATTTTTAATCAACTACCCATCTTATTGATTTTTGTTCTGATTGGCATGATATCACTGCGAGAGTTTTCAATGCAAAAGTAAAGAAGCTATATTATATAGATATATAGCTATATATACATATAGCATATGTTATAAGTACAGCATTGAGTCGCAAAAGAGAGGTCTGCCAAATGTACATTTACTTCTTTGACTTTCAGAAAATCAATATTCTGAATATTGATTCCGTAATATATGCTGAAATTCTCGACCCAGAAAAAGATGAAAAATTACACGATACTGTAATAAAAAATATGATCCATAGTCCATGTGGCCCTAGTAAAACAGCGTCGCCATGTATGATTTTTGTGACTTAACCAGTTCTAAAGATAATGGATACCCTAAATATAGTCGACATGCTTCATCAAACGGTGGGAGAACTGCTACAATAAATACAGGCAGGTAAGATATAATTATAGACATCCATTGGGTTGTACCATACAATCCGGTTTTGCTTCGCAGTTACAATGTCCATATTAAAGTTCAGCTTTCTTCCTCAATTAAATCTGTTAATTAATATATTTACGAGTATGTTAGTAAAGGAAGTGACCAAGCAACATTTCCTCTGCAAAGTTGAAAAGATTGAGATGTGTAGCAAAATGGGTGATATATAAATACTTTGGAGGCTGTTTGGAGAATACTATCTTTTAGTATCCATGAACACTCGCCCACTGTTGTCCAAATTGCAATACATTTTGAAAATGGTCAAAGGGTATACTCTAAAGCAAAAAATGTTCGAAATATTCTCGAAACACCACGTAAAACAACTTTAACTGTTTTTGTTTTTTTGTAAGCTCTGCAGATGCTGGTTATGCTGCTTTACTACATCCGAGGTTAACTATCTTTTGCTAGCTTAAAAATAGTAAACGGGATATCGCATCGCAGCTACCAATCTGCTTCCAAGGGTCTAGGAATGCTCGAAGGTGATTCGCATTGCATCGAATGCCTATCTGATGCATCAATATCTAGATCACAAATATCATTACATCATCTTTTCGCTGTCATTTTGGTTTTTTGGAATGTTTTCGAATCATGGAGACTATGACAGTAGTTTTCCCGAAGACGTCTTAAATCGCGTGAGAGATATTTATTCAGATATTGATTATAAGGAAATAATATTTAATGAAGCTTTGATTCTTATTGAACCAATATTTCAATATAGTAACAAAAGTATTACTGATTTTTGAACTTCCGCTGTCAAACGTTGCATCTTAAGACTCGCGGAACACGAGCAGACGAAGTAAATGCTTGCCTAAAGAAATCCAATCTTTCAAAAAACATGAAAGTTCTACGCATTGGAATAAAATGGGAAAGTTACTCTTTCTTTTAGGCACCAATTAAGTAGAATTAATGAATTATTAATCTCCATCTAGATATCTACAAAAAGACCGTATCATGACTTAGAGAAAGATCTATTTTTGCACGGCCAACACTAATGAGCTAATTTTGACGATATTTAATGGTGTTCCTCACCTTTACTAATATGTCGATACTGCAGTTAATGTATTATAGATGATTCGGTACAATTTCCAATTAGATTCTTAAATGCCATAAATCCACCAGGCTTCTCAGGACACTTGAATTTGTTAAAAGTTGGAGTGCCAATAAACAAACGTTTGCCCACCAAAGCTGTACAATGAAGCAAAGTTGCTGTTCAAAGTTTTGCGACCCAACGTTATTGAAGGAACTGCTATAACAGAACCAAATACAAATGAGGACATATTCATTCCAAGAATACCAATGATACTTTCGAGCTATCCAATTGTTTTAAAAGACTGCAGTTTTAAGTAAAGTTGTGCTTCGCTAGGACCATTAATAAGGGTTAAGGTTAAACTTTGAAGTATGCTGGAATTTTCTTAAGCGGCGAGTGTTTTTCACACGGTCAGCTTTATGTGGCCTGTTCGCGAGTAAATGAACAGGAACATTTATTTATTTTGTCACCAAAAGGAAACACTGCCAATGTAACGCACAAAGAAGTACTTTAGCTGAGAAACCGGGTATATATGTACATTTATATGTATAGGTCAAGTATACACTAGCTTTTCAGTTTGATATGTATTTTTATTCGTTAAGTTGCAGACGTCAAATTAGTTTATCTTCAGTGTGCAAGAATTTCTAATCAAACTCAATTCATGCAAAAATTTGTTCATCCTTATCCAAGCGCCCTAGAAAAGGCAAATTATTTTCTTCCTCCTTCTGCAGATCCATTGCACTTACGTCGCTTCTTTCCAAGGTCATGGAAACGCTGATAAATCGTCATCTCATTAAATATCTTGAAATACAAGAACTTCTCAATGGCGCAATATGGTTTTCGTAGCAACAGGTCCACTGGTTATTTGATGGCATGTCTTACTTAAAAGTGTAACGAACGTCTATATCAGTCTTCCGAAAGCAATATGTTTGCTCTTGATATATCTATCAGTTTGGCATAAAGCTCTTCTGTCGGAAATGGGTGCATTTGGGATCGGGGACTTTCTTCTTCAATGGATTAGGAAATATTCTTAGGAGTGCTCAAATCAAATTGTCTTATGTGGTTTCAAGTCAAATATTCACAAATGCTGGTGTGTCAACACTCTTTTTTATCAATGATCTCTTATGTGCCAATTCTAATCCAATGTGTATCTTTGCTGACGACGGTTCACTCTCTCGATGTTAATATCACTCGATATTAACAGCATAAGTAATCGGGAAAAGGTGAAATTTAATACTTCCAGAAAACAATGATGTCTGCTGTTTTTAAAGCGAAATTTAAACACTTAGCCATTTCCATGAATATCACTTGCATTGTCGAAGCCGAAAATATTGTCATTCTCGGTATGTGTTTCAGTGAAAACCTACGTTGAAATGACCACATATTCGATGTCGCAAAAAATTCTTCGAAATGTCTAGGTTTCCTTAAGTTTCCTTCACCTCCTCTGATCAAGCCTTAATTTATAGGGCATTTATATATTTATATTATAAGACTTCGCACTTGCAAGATAGGGTCGAAAATCGTGCGATAAATCTCATAGGTGGTGTCAATATTACACAGCAATTCGACACCCTCATATACCGGTGTAACGTCTTCTGCCTTACGTTGTTGTATCGCCAGTAGCGTTCCGCCACTTCAAATTTTTGAGCGTAACATCCATCTCGATATGAATGATTATCAGTACACCCTTAAGCTCACCCTCGGACACACTTTGAAATATCGCAACTATTTCCTGAGCTGTACGACTCGCTTATGGTATGCTCTGCCGTTCTTTTTATATCCTTGTCACTATAACTTACAAACATTTAAAACCAATAAATATTATTTTCCATTGATAATATTTTTGAAAAGCCTTTTGTATATATATTTCATTTGTTCTTTGTTTCATTTATCATTTTTATTCAAATTTTTAAATGTTAATTATAATTGTATTTATTAAATTTAGTATTATGGTCGCGTGGATTTCATAATTTGTAGAAATATTCTTTCCTCGGTTCTTCACTAAAATTATCTATACTCACTTTCTATACAAAAATGTGGATATACATTTTTTGGTCAGTCTAAGTTTGACTCAATATCTAGACATACAAGTATGTAGAGTTTTGAATAAAAATATAAAAAGTACCAAAATTTAAGGCTATGATTCTATGGACTGCCAAGACACGATGACACTGAAAGTTCCTCTTATATATAACGGCGAATATCAAGATTGGGAGTATGTAAGAGGTTTTAAATCTTAAACCATAATTCTTCCTTTTTTTATAATTTGCGGGCGAATTAATATACTTGCGTATATTTCAGAATTAAATCTCGTTCCTTAATACAATTTAAAATAACTAAATTATAAAATGTAAGATCAAAGCTGTGACCTAGGTTTATGTAGTTTTAGGACTGCCTGACTAGGAGCACGTAGCTCATATTTTTATCCTCTTTATATTTTCTTTGTTCTAGTGGATCGGATCCAGCCTCGCAAATCATCCCTTTTGCGACGTCAACACGGCCTCTTTTTTTGCATTTAATTAAGGTCTTTTGGCACCATCTTTGCTGCTACAAAACGGAAACCCAAATCATTAACCAAAATGTCGAGTCCTCCGCTATCTCTCTGATGGTTAATTTGCGGTTATTGAACAACATTGAACAACATTTCTCTTACTTCATCAATGTTTTTGTCGGTTTTCGATGTCGATGTTTTGCTACTGCGTTCATCATCTTCGATTGACTCACGACCATTTTGAACCGCTCGTGTCGTTAGTAAACGACAGTTTTCTTTAGAGAATCGTTGCCGAAACACTTTTGTAACACTCAACGTTCCCGCATTATTAAATTCGTTTTTTACACAACATTTAATACAAGTTCGTTGTTTCAAATTTAAATCCATTTCTACCAACTTTCCAAAAAAAAAGAACTCAAATCGGAACAATGGGAGCCATACATTTTTGGTGAAGATGTACCAAGCTGGAAAATTCACGATAGCAGATTCGTTCACTAAGTTGTGTAGAGGGGGGAACTCGAGACGTTTGACGAACAGTGTGAGCAGAATATTTGTGCAATGATCGAGGAAGCTATACAAAAAGCACTAGCTATAGCTGTAGTAGTATAGAACGCCAATACAGTAGAGAAGGTTAAGGCTAATTTCTGGAATTCTGATAGCACCAGTCGAATCTTTCCATTTCGTTCAGAGTAGTTCCACATAAGTGGAACTAAGATAGTGATACCCAATATCTTGAGGTCTAAGGTCTTAGATTTGGCGCATGAAGGGCACTCAAATGAGACAGTGATGAAACGCAGTGTTCGTTCGAAGATATGGTGGCCACGATGAACAGACACACATTCCTTGATGGACCATGGTTCTGTTTAGCGATAGATTTGATGGGACCCCTACCGAATCATGACAATATTTTTGTAGTCATCGATTATTATTCGAGGTATCATGAGGCCAAGTCTCTTAAGAGGATAACATCAAGCGTTATCTTTGATTTGGTGAGAGACAAGGTAATCCTTCGGAATGTCATCTTCCCAAACAAACTAACAACCACATTTTGTCCGCAAGAGCTCCAAGTGATTGAGGGAAAGGGAAACGATGTGCTGGTTCGGTGACTTGGAGGTGGTAAAGTGGTTAGGGACAACAATAGTCATCTATTCTCGTGGATCAGATCAAATTTCATCATGTAATCCTAATCTGAAAATCTCTAGCGTTGCAGGTGAATTATAATAACTTCAGGGAACTTCGCAAGTCAAAATAAACGGTCCACACTTGAAGTTAGAGATTAAAAACGTGGGAGGGGTGTAACAGCGGATGATGACCAGCCAACTGCAGCTATACTCACTCATCTCGCACACATCTAACACAAACTTACCATGCACATGCTTGCTCGCACACACCTAACACCCCGCGAAGATATTGCTTAAGAATTTCCCAACTGACCACCTTCTTGATAGCCGTTTCTGCCGGTTTCTTCCACTATTCGCATGTTATCACAGTAAGGTCAGCTTATCTTATCGCAGTTCAAGCAGCGTATTCTTCGTTTATTCCGTGGAGTATCTCGTTCCTCAACACTAGGTCTTACGAAATAGCATTCAATTCAATTCAATTATTTCTATTGGAAGTCTCTGAACATTCTTCATATACATTTCAATAGCCCCTCTTACTAGATGTTCTGTGGCACCAGCGTCTAATATAATTACAATAATACATTGGAGTTCAATTCAGTGAAAGATAGTGGTGTTCGACCACTTTATTCGCCGATTGTATTTGTTCTTGAAATTTACTTCTTCCTCAGTATTGTCCTCTTTCACAAATTGCTATTTTATGTCCTGTTTTTCCACATTTATAACATGAATATGGAAATGCTTTAAACGATGCCTCTTCTGTAGTGTTTGTATTATTATTATTCTTACTAGCCATCTTCAGTTCTTCGTCGAGCAATCTAAATTTCAGGAATTCAAATATAAAACACAAAATTTGAAAGTGAAATTAAGTGCTCACCAAAATGATTTTTCAACAAATCCATTGTTTCACGCGCTGTATGGCTCGCAGCGCCGCCATACATTACATTCTGATTTGCCTCATTTTTAAAGAAATATGGACCAATGATTCCTCCAGCCCATAAGCCACACCACACCATTCACGGAAAATATGACACAAATTTAAATCGACTGGTTTGAATTTTGTACACTTTTAGGCCGAGATCCCCACGTAAAATACGCCAAGTTGTCGAATGCGCCAAATTGTCGAATACGCCAAGCTGCTGAGAACGGCGACTAATCGATTCATCACGGTCTTCGCGTGCACTCTCAGCTACAGCTGCTATAGTTTCTCTATAGTATTTTCACTACGTACTGCATGTAATCTAACCGGTCGAGTATAAGCCACTAATGTAAACTGGGACCAAATTAGCGAATGGTATTGGCCATAGCGGTTTCAGTAGGTCGATTATGCGCACCGTAAAACATTTCTCATAGAACGGAGATTTTTGTAGTACAGCTGAACAATTTGGAGACGCTGTTGTAGTGTGAGTCTTTCCATGATGACTTGCCAAACCATACTGAATAAAAATGACAAAGCAGTTTGATAGGAGTTTCGCGAGAAAAGAGAAAGACCAATTGAAAATCAAACCTCATGATGAATCATCCCTTATTACAGTAATGAAGGCATCATATTTTTCATTATTAAATAATAATAAATGGTATGCCTTATCGGATTTCTTCATCTTGGGTTCGACACTCTTTAGATCTTTTATTATGGAATCAAAATTCATAAAATGATTTTCGAGTGTCTCATGTACTCTTAGACCACATTTTAATGATAATAGTTTCTTTTTGAGGTGTAACTAAGAGAATACACTTTTTATCTCAAAAACTTCTTGTAGTTATTGAATAATTTGTTTAGCTGACTTTGCATCTTCGACTAAATCAAAATGTTTTTGAGTATACACTGAACTATGATTGATTTGGCTATTGAACCTTTTATTTCATCGGTGATTGTAAGAGCAATGAGCTGAAAATTCCGTGCACTACATTTTCAGTTAGTACTAACCTTCAAAAGATACGTGTATAAATTTGACAGCTGTCGGACGATTAGCTATCGAGATATAGCGTTGTGAGTGAAACAACTTTTGTTATTGCGAAAAAAATGGATTCAAAGCAATTTCGTGTGTTGATTTATCATTTGATGGGAAAAAATGCAGCCGATGCAAAGAAATGGCTTGATAAGTGTTACTCGAACTTTGCACCAGCCGAACGAACCATTCGCAAGTGGATTAAAAAATTTAAAAGTGGTCATACAAGCAACAAAGATGATGCACGCAGTGGACGTCCAAAAGAGGCTGTTTCAGATGAAAACATCTAAGAATACCAATGATACTTTCGAGCTATCCAATTGTTTTAAAAGACTGCAGTTTTAAGTAAAGTTGTGCTTCGCTAGGACCATTAATAAGGGTTAAGGTTGAACTTTGAAGTATGCTGGAATTTTCTTAAGCGGCGAGTGTTTTTCACACGGTCAGCTTTATGTGGCCTGTTCGCGAGTAAATGAACAGGAACATTTATTTATTTTGTCACCAAAAGGAAACACTACCAATGTAACGCACAAAGAAGTACTTTAGCTGAGAAACCAGGTATATATGTACATTTATATGTATAGGTCAAGTATACACTAGCTTTTCAGTTTGATATGTATTTTTATTCGTTAAGTTGCAGACGTCAAATTAGTTTATCTTCAGTGTGCAAGAATTTCTAATCAAACTCAATTCATGCAAAAATTTGTTCATCCTTATCCAAGCGCCCTAGAAAAGGCAAATTATTTTCTTCCTCCTTCTGCAGATCCATTGCACTTACGTCGCTTCTTTCCAAGGTCATGGAAACGCTGATAAATCGTCATCTCATTAAATATCTTGAAATACAAGAACTTCTCAATGGCGCAATATGGTTTTCGTAGCAACAGGTCCACTGGTTATTTGATGGCATGTCTTACTTAAAAGTGTAACGAACGTCTATATCAGTCTTCCGAAAGCAATATGTTTGCTCTTGATATATCTATCAGTTTGGCATAAAGCCCTTCTGTCGGAAATGGGTGCATTTGGGATCGGGGACTTTCTTCTTCAATGGATTAGGAAATATTCTTAGGAGTGCTCAAATCAAATTGTCTTATGTGGTTTCAAGTCAAATATTCACAAATGCTGGTGTGTCAACACTCTTTTTTATCAATGATCTCTTATGTGCCAATTCTAATCCAATGTGTATCTTTGCTGACGACGGTTCACTCTCTCGATGTTAATATCACTCGATATTAACAGCATAAGTAATCGGGAAAAGGTGAAATTTAATACTTCCAGAAAACAATGATGTCTGCTGTTTTTAAAGCGAAATTTAAACACTTAGCCATTTCCATGAATATCACTTGCATTGTCGAAGCCGAAAATATTGTCATTCTCGGTATGTGTTTCATAGAAAACCTACGTTGAAATGACCACATATTCGATGTCGCAAAAAATTCTTCGAAATGTCTAGGTTTCCTTAAGTTTCCTTCACCTCCTCTGATCAAGCCTTAATTTATAGGGCATTTATATATTTATATTATAAGACTTCGCACTTGCAAGATAGGGTCGAAAATCGTGCGATAAATCTCATAGGTGGTGTCAATATTACACAGCAATTCGACACCCTCATATACCGGTGTAACGTCTTCTGCCTTACGTTGTTGTATCGCCAGTAGCGTTCCGCCACTTCAAATTTTTGAGCGTAACATCCATCTCGATATGAATGATTATCAGTACACCCTTAAGCTCACCCTCGGACACACTTTGAAATATCGCAACTATTTCCTGAGCTGTACGACTCGCTTATGGTATGCTCTGCCGTTCTTTTTATATCCTTGTCACTATAACTTACAAACATTTAAAACCAATAAATATTATTTTCCATTGATAATATTTTTGAAAAGCCTTTTGTATATATATTTCATTTGTTCTTTGTTTCATTTATCATTTTTATTCAAATTTTTAAATGTTAATTATAATTGTATTTATTAAATTTATTATTATGGTCGCGTGGATTTCATAATTTGTAGAAATATTCTTTCCTCGGTTCTTCACTAAAATTATCTATACTCACTTTCTATACAAAAATGTGGATATACATTTTTTGGTCAGTCTAAGTTTGACTCAATATCTAGACATACAAGTATGTAGAGTTTTGAATAAAAATATAAAAAGTACCAAAATTTAAGGCTATGATTCTATGGACTGCCAAGACACGATGACACTGAAAGTTCCTCTTATATATAACGGCGAATATCAAGATTGGGAGTATGTAAGAGGTTTTAAATCTTAAACCATAATTCTTCCTTTTTTTATAATTTGCGGGCGAATTAATATACTTGCGTATATTTCAGAATTAAATCTCGTTCCTTAATACAATTTAAAATAACTAAATTATAAAATGTAAGATCAAAGCTGTGACCTAGGTTTATGTAGTTTTAGGACTGCCTGACTAGGAGCACGTAGCTCATATTTTTATCCTCTTTATATTTTCTTTGTTCTAGCGGATCGGATCCAGCCTCGCAAATCATCTCTTTTGCGACGTCAACACGGCCTCTTTTTTTGCATTTAATTGAGGTCTTTTGGCACCATCTTTGCTGCTACAAAACGGAAACCCAAATCATTAACCAAAATGTCGAGTCCTCCGCTATCTCTCTGATGGTTAATTTGCGGTTATTGAACAACATTGAACAACATTTCTCTTACTTCATCAATGTTTTTGTCGGTTTTCGATGTCGATGTTTTGCTACTGCGTTCATCATCTTCGATTGACTCACGACCATTTTGAACCGCTCGTGTCGTTAGTAAACGACAGTTTTCTTTAGAGAATCGTTGCCGAAACACTTTTGTAACACTCAACGTTCCCGCATTATTAAATTCGTTTTTTACACAACATTTAATACAAGTTCGTTGTTTCAAATTTAAATCCATTTCTACCAACTTTCCAAAAAAAAAGAACTCAAATCGGAACAATGGGAGCCATACATTTTTGGTGAAGATGTACCAAGCTGGAAAATTCACGATAGCAGATTCGTTCACTAAGTTGTGTAGAGGGGGGAACTCGAGACGTTTGACGAACAGTGTGAGCAGAATATTTGTGCAATGATCGAGGAAGCTATACAAAAAGCACTAGCTATAGCTGTAGTAGTATAGAACGCCAATACAGTAGAGAAGGTTAAGGCTAATTTCTGGAATTCTGATAGCACCAGTCGAATCTTTCCATTTCGTTCAGAGTAGTTCCACATAAGTGGAACTAAGATAGTGATACCCAATATCTTGAGGTCTAAGGTCTTAGATTTGGCGCATGAAGGGCACTCAAATGAGACAGTGATGAAACGCAGTGTTCGTTCGAAGATATGGTGGCCACGATGAACAGACACACATTCCTTGATGGACCATGGTTCTGTTTAGCGATAGATTTGATGGGACCCCTACCGAATCATGACAATATTTTTGTAGTCATCGATTATTATTCGAGGTATCATGAGGCCAAGTCTCTTAAGAGGATAACATCAAGCGTTATCTTTGATTTGGTGAGAGACAAGGTAATCCTTCGGAATGTCATCTTCCCAAACAAACTAACAACCACATTTTGTCCGCAAGAGCTCCAAGTGATTGAGGGAAAGGGAAACGATGTGCTGGTTCGGTGACTTGGAGGTGGTAAAGTGGTTAGGGACAACAATAGTCATCTATTCTCGTGGATCAGATCAAATTTCATCATGTAATCCTAATCTGAAAATCTCTAGCGTTGCAGGTGAATTATAATAACTTCAGGGAACTTCGCAAGTCAAAATAAACGGTCCACACTTGAAGTTAGAGATTAAAAACGTGGGAGGGGTGTAACAGCGGATGATGACCAGCCAACTGCAGCTATACTCACTCATCTCGCACACATCTAACACAAACTTACCATGCACATGCTTGCTCGCACACACCTAACACCCCGCGAAGATATTGCTTAAGAATTTCCCAACTGACCACCTTCTTGATAGCCGTTTCTGCCGGTTTCTTCCACTATTCGCATGTTATCACAGTAAGGTCAGCTTATCTTATCGCAGTTCAAGCAGCGTATTCTTCGTTTATTCCGTGGAGTATCTCGTTCCTCAACACTAGGTCTTACGAAATAGCATTCAATTCAATTCAATTATTTCTATTGGAAGTCTCTGAACATTCTTCATATACATTTCAATAGCCCCTCTTACTAGATGTTCTGTGGCACCAGCGTCTAATATAATTACAATAATACATTGGAGTTCAATTCAGTGAAAGATAGTGGTGTTCGACCACTTTATTCGCCGATTGTATTTGTTCTTGAAATTTACTTCTTCCTCAGTATTGTCCTCTTTCACAAATTGCTATTTTATGTCCTGTTTTTCCACATTTATAACATGAATATGGAAATGCTTTAAACGATGCCTCTTCTGTAGTGTTTGTATTATTATTATTCTTACTAGCCATCTTCAGTTCTTCGTCGAGCAATCTAAATTTCAGGAATTCAAATATAAAACACAAAATTTGAAAGTGAAATTAAGTGCTCACCAAAATGATTTTTCAACAAATCCATTGTTTCACGCGCTGTATGGCTCGCAGCGCCGCCATACATTACATTCTGATTTGCCTCATTTTTAAAGAAATATGGACCAATGATTCCTCCAGCCCATAAGCCACACCACACCATTCACGGAAAATATGACACAAATTTAAATCGACTGGTTTGAATTTTGTACACTTTTAGGCCGAGATCCCCACGTAAAATACGCCAAGTTGTCGAATGCGCCAAATTGTCGAATACGCCAAGCTGCTGAGAACGGCGACTAATCGATTCATCACGGTCTTCGCGTGCACTCTCAGCTACAGCTGCTATAGTTTCTCTATAGTATTTTCACTACGTACTGCATGTAATCTAACCGGTCGAGTATAAGCCACTAATGTAAACTGGGACCAAATTAGCGAATGGTATTGGCCATAGCGGTTTCAGTAGGTCGATTATGCGCACCGTAAAACATTTCTCATAGAACGGAGATTTTTGTAGTACAGCTGAACAATTTGGAGACGCTGTTGTAGTGTGAGTCTTTCCATGATGACTTGCCAAACCATACTGAATAAAAATGACAAAGCAGTTTGATAGGAGTTTCGCGAGAAAAGAGAAAGACCAATTGAAAATCAAACCTCATGATGAATCATCCCTTATTACAGTAATGAAGGCATCATATTTTTCATTATTAAATAATAATAAATGGTATGCCTTATCGGATTTCTTCATCTTGGGTTCGACACTCTTTAGATCTTTTATTATGGAATCAAAATTCATAAAATGATTTTCGAGTGTCTCATGTACTCTTAGACCACATTTTAATGATAATAGTTTCTTTTTGAGGTGTAACTAAGAGAATACACTTTTTATCTCAAAAACTTCTTGTAGTTATTGAATAATTTGTTTAGCTGACTTTGCATCTTCGACTAAATCAAAATGTTTTTGAGTATACACTGAACTATGATTGATTTGGCTATTGAACCTTTTATTTCATCGGTGATTGTAAGAGCAATGAGCTGAAAATTCCGTGCACTACATTTTCAGTTAGTACTAACCTTCAAAAGATACGTGTATAAATTTGACAGCTGTCGGACGATTAGCTATCGAGATATAGCGTTGTGAGTGAAACAACTTTTGTTATTGCGAAAAAAATGGATTCAAAGCAATTTCGTGTGTTGATTTATCATTTGATGGGAAAAAATGCAGCCGATGCAAAGAAATGGCTTGATAAGTGTTACTCGAACTTTGCACCAGCCGAACGAACCATTCGCAAGTGGATTAAAAAATTTAAAAGTGGTCATACAAGCAACAAAGATGATGCACGCAGTGGACGTCCAAAAGAGGCTGTTTCAGATGAAAACATCTAAGAATACCAATGATACTTTCGAGCTATCCAATTGTTTTAAAAGACTGCAGTTTTAAGTAAAGTTGTGCTTCGCTAGGACCATTAATAAGGGTTAAGGTTGAACTTTGAAGTATGCTGGAATTTTCTTAAGCGGCGAGTGTTTTTCACACGGTCAGCTTTATGTGGCCTGTTCGCGAGTAAATGAACAGGAACATTTATTTATTTTGTCACCAAAAGGAAACACTACCAATGTAACGCACAAAGAAGTACTTTAGCTGAGAAACCAGGTATATATGTACATTTATATGTATAGGTCAAGTATACACTAGCTTTTCAGTTTGATATGTATTTTTATTCGTTAAGTTGCAGACGTCAAATTAGTTTATCTTCAGTGTGCAAGAATTTCTAATCAAACTCAATTCATGCAAAAATTTGTTCATCCTTATCCAAGCGCCCTAGAAAAGGCAAATTATTTTCTTCCTCCTTCTGCAGATCCATTGCACTTACGTCGCTTCTTTCCAAGGTCATGGAAACGCTGATAAATCGTCATCTCATTAAATATCTTGAAATACAAGAACTTCTCAATGGCGCAATATGGTTTTCGTAGCAACAGGTCCACTGGTTATTTGATGGCATGTCTTACTTAAAAGTGTAACGAACGTCTATATCAGTCTTCCGAAAGCAATATGTTTGCTCTTGATATATCTATCAGTTTGGCATAAAGCCCTTCTGTCGGAAATGGGTGCATTTGGGATCGGGGACTTTCTTCTTCAATGGATTAGGAAATATTCTTAGGAGTGCTCAAATCAAATTGTCTTATGTGGTTTCAAGTCAAATATTCACAAATGCTGGTGTGTCAACACTCTTTTTTATCAATGATCTCTTATGTGCCAATTCTAATCCAATGTGTATCTTTGCTGACGACGGTTCACTCTCTCGATGTTAATATCACTCGATATTAACAGCATAAGTAATCGGGAAAAGGTGAAATTTAATACTTCCAGAAAACAATGATGTCTGCTGTTTTTAAAGCGAAATTTAAACACTTAGCCATTTCCATGAATATCACTTGCATTGTCGAAGCCGAAAATATTGTCATTCTCGGTATGTGTTTCATAGAAAACCTACGTTGAAATGACCACATATTCGATGTCGCAAAAAATTCTTCGAAATGTCTAGGTTTCCTTAAGTTTCCTTCACCTCCTCTGATCAAGCCTTAATTTATAGGGCATTTATATATTTATATTATAAGACTTCGCACTTGCAAGATAGGGTCGAAAATCGTGCGATAAATCTCATAGGTGGTGTCAATATTACACAGCAATTCGACACCCTCATATACCGGTGTAACGTCTTCTGCCTTACGTTGTTGTATCGCCAGTAGCGTTCCGCCACTTCAAATTTTTGAGCGTAACATCCATCTCGATATGAATGATTATCAGTACACCCTTAAGCTCACCCTCGGACACACTTTGAAATATCGCAACTATTTCCTGAGCTGTACGACTCGCTTATGGTATGCTCTGCCGTTCTTTTTATATCCTTGTCACTATAACTTACAAACATTTAAAACCAATAAATATTATTTTCCATTGATAATATTTTTGAAAAGCCTTTTGTATATATATTTCATTTGTTCTTTGTTTCATTTATCATTTTTATTCAAATTTTTAAATGTTAATTATAATTGTATTTATTAAATTTATTATTATGGTCGCGTGGATTTCATAATTTGTAGAAATATTCTTTCCTCGGTTCTTCACTAAAATTATCTATACTCACTTTCTATACAAAAATGTGGATATACATTTTTTGGTCAGTCTAAGTTTGACTCAATATCTAGACATACAAGTATGTAGAGTTTTGAATAAAAATATAAAAAGTACCAAAATTTAAGGCTATGATTCTATGGACTGCCAAGACACGATGACACTGAAAGTTCCTCTTATATATAACGGCGAATATCAAGATTGGGAGTATGTAAGAGGTTTTAAATCTTAAACCATAATTCTTCCTTTTTTTATAATTTGCGGGCGAATTAATATACTTGCGTATATTTCAGAATTAAATCTCGTTCCTTAATACAATTTAAAATAACTAAATTATAAAATGTAAGATCAAAGCTGTGACCTAGGTTTATGTAGTTTTAGGACTGCCTGACTAGGAGCACGTAGCTCATATTTTTATCCTCTTTATATTTTCTTTGTTCTAGCGGATCGGATCCAGCCTCGCAAATCATCTCTTTTGCGACGTCAACACGGCCTCTTTTTTTGCATTTAATTGAGGTCTTTTGGCACCATCTTTGCTGCTACAAAACGGAAACCCAAATCATTAACCAAAATGTCGAGTCCTCCGCTATCTCTCTGATGGTTAATTTGCGGTTATTGAACAACATTGAACAACATTTCTCTTACTTCATCAATGTTTTTGTCGGTTTTCGATGTCGATGTTTTGCTACTGCGTTCATCATCTTCGATTGACTCACGACCATTTTGAACCGCTCGTGTCGTTAGTAAACGACAGTTTTCTTTAGAGAATCGTTGCCGAAACACTTTTGTAACACTCAACGTTCCCGCATTATTAAACTCGTTTTTTACACAACATTTAATACAAGTTCGTTGTTTCAAATTTAAATCCATTTCTACCAACTTTCCAAAAAAAAGAACTCAAATCGGAACAATGGGAGCCATACATTTTTGGTGAAGATGTACCAAGCTGGAAAATTCACGATAGCAGATTCGTTCACTAAATTGTGTAGAGGGGGGAACTCGAGACGTTTGACGAACAGTGTGAGCAGAATATTTGTGCAATGATCGAGGAAGCTATACAAAAAGCACTAGCTATAGCTGTAGTAGTATAGAACGCCAATACAGTAGAGAAGGTTAAGGCTAATTTCTGGAATTCTGATAGCACCAGTCGAATCTTTCCATTTCGTTCAGAGTAGTTCCACATAAGTGGAACTAAGATAGTGATACCCAATTTCTTGAGGTCTAAGGTCTTAGATTTGGCGCATGAAGGGCACTCAAATGAGACAGTGATGAAACGCAGTGTTCGTTCGAAGATATGGTGGCCACGATGAACAGACACACATTCCTTGATGGACCATGGTTCTGTTTAGCGATAGATTTGATGGGACCCCTACCGAATCATGACAATATTTTTGTAGTCATCGATTATTATTCGAGGTATCATGAGGCCAAGTCTCTTAAGAGGATAACATCAAGCGTTATCTTTGATTTGGTGAGAGACAAGGTAATCCTTCGGAATGTCATCTTCCCAAACAAACTAACAACCACATTTTGTCCGCAAGAGCTCCAAGTGATTGAGGGAAAAGGAAACGATGTGCTGGTTCGGTGACTTGGAGGTGGTAAAGTGGTTAGGGACAACAATAGTCATCTATTCTCGTGGATCAGATCAAATTTCATCATGTAATCCTAATCTGAAAATCTCTAGCGTTGCAGGTGAATTATAGTAACTTCAGGGAACTTCGCAAGTCAAAATAAACGGTCCACACTTGAAGTTAGAGATTAAAAACGTGGGAGGGGTGTAACAGCGGATGATGACCAGCCAACTGCAGCTTTACTCACTCATCTCGCACACATCTAACACAAACTTACCATGCACATGCTTGCTCGCACACACCTAACACCCCGCGAAGATATTGCTTAAGAATTTCCCAACTGACCACCTTCTTGATAGCCGTTTCTGCCGGTTTCTTCCACTATTCGCATGTTATCACAGTAAGGTCAGCTTATCTTATCGCAGTTCAAGCAGCGTATTCTTCGTCTATTCCGTGGAGTATCTCGTTCCTCAACACTAGGTCTTACGAAATAGCATTCAATTCAATTCAATTATTTCTATTGGAAGTCTCTGAACATTCTTCATATACATTTCAATAGCCCCTCTTACTAGATGTTCTGTGGCACCAGCGTCTAATATAATTACAATAATACATTGGAGTTCAATTCAGTGAAAGATAGTGGTGTTCGACCACTTTATTCGCCGATTGTATTTGTTCTTGAAATTTACTTCTTCCTCAGTATTGTCCTCTTTCACAAATTGCTATTTTATGTCCTGTTTTTCCACATTTATAACATGAATATGGAAATGCTTTAAACGATGCCTCTTCTGTAGTGTTTGTATTATTATTATTCTTACTAGCCATCTTCAGTTCTTCGTCGAGCAATCTAAATTTCAGGAATTCAAATACAAAACACAAAATTTGAAAGTGAAATTAAGTGCTCACCAAAATGATTTTTCAACAAATCCATTGTTTCACGCGCTGTATGGCTCGCAGCGCCGCCATACATTACATTCTGATTTGCCTCATTTTTAAAGAAATATGGACCAATGATTCCACCAGCCCATAAGCCACACCACACCATTCACGGAAAATATGACACAAATTTAAATCGACTGGTTTGAATTTTGTACGCTTTTAGGCCGAGATCCCCACGTAAAATACGCCAAGTTGTCGAATGCGCCAAATTGTCGAATACGCCAAGCTGCTGAGAACGACGACTAATCGATTCATCACGGTCTTCGCGTGCACTCTCAGCTACAGCTGCTATAGTTTCTCTATAGTATTTTCACTACGTACTGCATGTAATCTAACCGGTCGAGTATAAGCCACTAATGTAAACTGGGACCAAATTAGCGAATGGTATTGGCCATAGCGGTTTCAGTAGGTCGATTATGCGCACCGTAAAACATTTCTCATAGAACGGAGATTTTTGTAGTACAGCTGAACAATTTGGAGACGCTGTTGTAGTGTGAGTCTTTCCATGATGACTTGCCAAACCATACTGAATAAAAATGACAAAGCAGTTTGATAGGAGTTTCGCGAGAAAAGAGAAAGACCAATTGAAAATCAAACCTCATGATGAATCATCCCTTATTACAGTAATGAAGGCATCATATTTTTCATTATTAAATAATAATAAATGGTATGCCTTATCGGATTTCTTCATCTTGGGTTCGACACTCTTTAGATCTTTTATTATGGAATCAAAATTCATAAAATGATTTTCGAGTGTCTCATGTACTCTTAGACCACATTTTAATGATAATAGTTTCTTTTTGAGGTGTAACTAAGAGAATACACTTTTTATCTCAAAAACTTCTTGTAGTTATTGAATAATTTGTTTAGCTGACTTTGCATCTTCGACTAAATCAAAATGTTTTTGAGTATACACTGAACTATGATTGATTTGGCTATTGAACCTTTTATTTCATCGGTGATTGTAAGAGCAATGAGCTGAAAATTCCGTGCACTACATTTTCAGTTAGTACTAACCTTCAAAAGATACGTGTATAAATTTGACAGCTGTCGGACGATTAGCTATCGAGATATAGCGTTGTGAGTGAAACAACTTTTGTTATTGCGAAAAAAATGGATTCAAAGCAATTTCGTGTGTTGATTTATCATTTGATGGGAAAAAATGCAGCCGATGCAAAGAAATGGCTTGATAAGTGTTACTCGAACTTTGCACCAGCCGAACGAACCATTCGCAAGTGGATTAAAAAATTTAAAAGTGGTCATACAAGCAACAAAGATGATGCACGCAGTGGACGTCCAAAAGAGGCTGTTTCAGATGAAAACATCTAAAAAGTCTACAAAATGATTACGAATGACCGTAAAGTGAAGTTGATCGAGATAGCTGAGGCTCTGAAGATATCAAAAGAGCGTGTTGGATATATTATACACGAATATTTGGACATGCAAAAGCTCTGTTTAAAGTGTTTATTTCAGTCGACCAAAAACAACAACGTGTTCGTTAAAGAATGCATTTCGGTTTAACAAGATACCAGAATCAAAAGAGTGTGAATACAATTGAACTGGAATTTTGTTCGAAGTCACTACCTGTTGAGTTTATCAAGCAACGGTTAAGGAGTGCGCAACGGGAACAGGCAGATTCGATGACGGCTTTGTTGAAAATTGGAGCTTTTGTGGTAGACAGGTATGTACCAATGACATTTGAAGACCTACCAAGGTCAACTGATGTCGAGAAGTGGCAAGCTGCGATACTAGAGGAAATTGAGGCATTACGCTCGTGGAACCACCAACGATGAGAAAAATCATTGATAGTAGATAAAATGGCAATTAAGTAAATTGACATCAAGACAGCTTTTCTAAATGGATGTTACACGAAGTTATATACATGCACCAGCCAAAAGGATTCAATGATGGAAGCGGAAGGATTTGCCTGCTGAAGAAAAACCGGTATGGACTTAAACAGGCTTCCAGATACTGGAAGCCTTCAGAAGCCGATCACTGCGTATTTGTTAGAAAGCGTATCCTTGTACTTATCTAAAAAAAAAAAAACGTTAATTGCAACTTGGTTTTCTATATCGAAAATCGGTTGGGTAGCTTTTGTACCTTGCTACTGGGACTAGACTTGACATTTCCTATAATCTTGGAATTGTTAGTCGTTACTTGGAACATCCAATTGCACAAGATATTATTGAGATAAAGCGTATCATCTGATACGTTAAATGAACAAAGACGAATGTTATTTTTTTTCCAAAATTTAATTGTTAATTAAGACGCTCTACTAGTGGCTATGTGTTCCTATTTGACATATTTGCTGATGAAAGTGGGAGTGTGAAATATTATGTTCATCAGCATTGTATGAATAAGTATGTGAATCACTGCACTTAGTACTCTAAGCACTAGCGACGACAGAACGGAGCCCTGCGACAAACCAGAATTTATTTTGTGAACATTAGACTTGAAGCCATCCAAGACAACTTTAATTGAACGTTCCGAAAGGTAATTTCTAATCCATGGAAGAAGATAGTTATCGATTCCGGATTTTCGACAAAAGAGCCTGATGCCAGACTTTAGCTAAGGCCTTAGAAATAACAAGTACAACTAACTTGCTTTCGCCAGGTTGATGTACTCTTTGGTTCCACTTTTTGGTGTGATATGCCATTAAATCACCAGTACTACCGGTCATTGAGAAGTTTTCGGGTTTCGAGATATTTCATGATTTGACGGGGCGTTAGTGCAACGGTCTGTAGGAGGAGAGAGAAGCTTCGAACTATTTTGGGACGGGCAGGACAACTGCTGGACGTCTGCTCAGTCCTTAAGAGTAGCATTGAGAAAAAAGCTTACGCAATGGTTTTGCCAGCATGGAAGAACACCTCTTCAGAAGAAGGGGAGATAAACCATCTGGAGCAGCGGATTTGTGAATGCTTAGATCTTTAACAACTCTTGATACTACACCAAAGTGGATTATTCCCATCGAAGATTCGATCACGTCAAGTGTAGGTGAAGATAAAGCACAATCTTTTAATGTTGGGCTGATCGCAAAGTGTACAGCAAGCTGATTGGCGTTGTATTAAGAGAGAACAGCTGGAATGTCTTTGTAAAAGAGCGTTGGGATGGAGGCTGAGACAAAATTTCTGATGTTTTTTACGAACGACCCACAATTTTTACCACTAGGTGGAGTGAAAATAACCTCCTTGACCGCCAGAATGCGCTGCTACTGCAAAAAAGGTTATGGTGCCTTGAAGTCCGTTCATACTTAGACAGATATGCCAAACTTTAGTGCGATACTATCTTTAGTTTTGTTTTTACAGCTGATTGTTTTTGACGTGTTTGCCATTATGTTGATTATGGACAAAAACGATTTTCGTTCTCTCAAAAACGGCGAAGGAAACAAAGAAAAAGCTGGATAAATATTATGGGGCCATTGCTCCGTCAGCCTACATCGTCAAATATTGATTTCGAGAGTTTCGTGGTGGCCGCAATCTACTACCGATCAAGTCCGCAGCGGTAGGCCCTCGGTTACAAAGAACAATGTCAAAAAAAAAAAAAAAATACATGAAATGGTGTTAGCTGACCGGAAAGTGAAGGTGCGCGAGCTAGCAAATACCACGGCCAGAAGAAGAAACAGCCAGAATTTTCGAACATTAGGGGCGTTGTTTTCCATCATGACAATGTCAAACAACACACAGCTTTAGTGACAAAACATAAGTTAAATTCATATGGTTGGCAGCTATGCAGCACCCACTGTTCTCTCCAGATCTTGTGCCTCCTGACTATCATCTATTCCATTCTCTCCAAAACAGTTGGGATGGAATTCAATTCAATTCCGAAGATGAGATCAAAAGGTATTTGGTCTTAGCGGTTTGCTAAGAGATGACGTAACTTGTATTATTCCATTGTTATTATTCCATTCCAACATGCATTGGAAAGCTACTGTCATTGTACGTCATTTCAATATATGTCATTCATTTGAAGCCTAAACAAAAATATTTTTTTTCACTCAAATATGTCGAACTTTGTGCCTGAAAAAGTGTTTTTACGGGGAGTTCTACTTCATTACTTTAATATGAAGAAAACTGCTGCCGAAAGTCATCGTATTTTGGTGGAAGTTTATGGTGAACATGCGCTATCTGAGCGAACGTGCCAAAAAGTGGTTTGCACGATTTAAAAGTGGTGATTTTGGCTTGGAAGACGATGAACGGCCTGGGCAGCAAAGAAGATTATTGCCAAACAAAAGAAGTGCTCGCAGAATCATTAGGTGTCACTCAAGTAGCCATTTCAAAACGATTAAAAGCAGCTGGATATATTCAAATGCAAGGAAATTGGGTTCCACATGAACTCAAGCCAGAAGCGTCGAACGGCGGTTTTGCATGTCCGAAATGCTGCTGGAACGCCAAAAAAGGAAGTCATTTTTGCATCGGATTGTTACTGGTGATGAAAAATGGATCCATTACGACAACCCCAAGCGCAAAAAATCATATGTGAAACCCGACCAACCAGCCAAATCAACGGCAAAGTCGAATATCCATGGCGCGAAGGTAATACTCTGTATTTGGTGGGATCAGATGGGTGTGCTGTATTATGAGCTGCTAAAACCTGGTGAAACCATCAATGGACAAGGCTACCGAACACAATTAATCCATTTGAAGAGAGCAGTAGCCAAAAAAAAGCTCACGGAATATGCGACCAGACACGAGGCAATAATTTTCCATCATGACAACGCTCGGCATCACGTTGCTATTCCGGTTAAGAACTATTTCGAAAACAATGGATGGGAAGTCTTACCAGACCCGCCTTATAGCCCAGACCTTGATCCTTCTGACTACCATTTGTTCCGGTCGATGCAGAACGCCCTCATTGAAATACGGTTCACATCAGAGCAGAATATCAAAAATTAGCTTGGCTGCCAGAAAGATGGTAAAAAGTCATAGCTTCAGATGGGCAATACTTTGAATAATACATGTTTTTCTTAAGTAAACGTTCAAATTTTGAAAAAAAAAAAAAAACCGCACGAATTCAAATATCTAACCATACCTGGAAAATTTTGTTAGCCATAAGTTTGTTTAGTTTTACAACAGAGGCATTATGTCTCTTCCAGAACATTAAAAGAAGGTAATAGACTATGGTGGATAATATCTGATGGATTAGATATAAGCTTTTATATCAAAATCTGTGTTGAATTTTAACCATAAAAAAACTGCAGAACTTATTGAACAACCCAATACATAGTGTCGATAGTTTTGAACATTGCTAATAAAATGTCAATAAATAAATAAAACGTAAACCAAAATTTAAACATGGCAATATGTATTGGCATGGCAATTTTAGAAGTCAACTACTTGCTGTTGTTCTTTTCACATCGTCTTTTTTTCCCCGCACTGTGTTTGTCGAGCCTTACCATGAATTCCATCGTAATCGAAAATTTATTACGAATACCGAGAAATCTAACACGGAATCTATTCGTAGTGAAAAATCTGCTACGATTTTCGAAATTCGGGAAATTTGGTATCACGGAATTCGAATAAAATGAAAATTTCACGTTTTTTCTACAAGTTATTTGTGTCGGAAACGCTGCAAAAAAGTTTGTGCTTTGTATAAATATGTTCTTGAGTATTTGTCAATTTTTTTAGTTTTTAATAAATATTTGTTACTCTAAAGGGCAAAAACAACAAAAAGTTTTTCCAATTGTTGATGGACCTGACCTGGCACAAGGATTCACGAAAGCGTCAAAGGAATATGTGACGATGTTCTGGGAAGAAGTAAAATGTGAGCTTAATGCTCTCGACCTACCTTTAAAAGAAGCTTCAGTTTGGAGAAATGTAGGTGAATAATTTAAAAAAAGGAATTAATGTTCAGATCCTGGTGAATACTCTTAGGTTTGGATTGGAAGTCGTGCAGAAAAAGGAAACTTGTCGAGAACAAGAAAGAAGCCAATGCAACTGGTGGTGGAGAGTGCCGGAGAAACTAAATCACTATTACCATGAATAAATTGTAATGGGGAAAACAAATGTATCCATATATCTATATATATGTAACTCTAGAACAAAGTTCCATACTGTGAAATATTAGAAATAAGATTAGTTTTAATGTTCTTCTCATTTCAGTATTTTTCATTATAGTTTTAAGAAAGTTGAAAGTTTTGTTACTTTGTTTTTAATAAATTTTTTACGTTACGTAAAAATGGTATTTTCAGACGCTTCTGCTGCGTTTCGGTGATTACTGGAATAATCAATGCCGATGTATTGTGGTTCTTGTTTGGCTTCAAATTCATTAAGGGGTATATTTGTGTAGTCTTGAACGTGAAAATGAAGTCATATTTTATGCAATGACGTGCACTAAGTATGCATCTTGTTTCTTGTTTGGTGAGCGTTGTTGTAAATGCCTTTCGGATTTCCATCTTCTGCAAATTGCATCACCTCAATATCATAAAATGTATAATAGTTGGCATAACATTTTATTACTAATTCAAACTAGAATTCAAGTATTCCTGTCGTTTTGTTATTATTTTAATTGGAAGTATCGTTTCGCATCGCTTAGATCCCATATGTGCGAATCGTGGTTCGAACCTGGATAGCGTGCATCAACCCTTCTTATTTTTAAGTTTTTTGTCACAAATCTAAAAATAAATCATATATATATAGGTACATATATACTCATGTAAGTTAGAAGTTAAGAAATTATTTACCCTGCATCGCGTTTATGCTAAACTTCCCTTTGTGATTGCAATATGTCCCTATTTGTTCAGAAGGGGCAGTTATACAATATTAATGTGTGTTCCATCGACATAAAAAAAATTTTCAAAGCATTTTTCTTTGAATTTTCAGAATAGACTTTCGCCTGAAGGATTCCGCTTGAGCAGCAATAATTTTGAAGCCAATAGTATCCATTTTTATTTTTTTATGATTTTATATTTAAATTTGGGAATAAAACCGGTTTTTTTTTTTTAATTATTTATAACTTTAGCGCACAATTTATTTCAATAATTTTCACACCTTAGATATTTCACGCTAAACAGCTGATTTCGAAAATGAGATTGAGAGAGTTCTATGTGACAATGCTTTTTGCGATTTCGTTCGGATTGTGTGATAGCATTTTTTCATAATTCGCGTCGTAACTTCGATTTGCTACGAATGGATTCTTTTATGGTAATGAGTTTTCGTCCGACGTCCTTCGAGTTTTCTATTTTTGGTGGAAACTGTCCTTTCAGGGTCGCTATGTAACAACTGAGTTATTTTTAAACAATTTAAATATATAGCTCTGTTCTAATCGAGTCTTCAGACAAATACTAATCATTCTTTTGCTTCTCTAAAATAATACTTTTAAATTAGCATATAAATGCACTGTGTGTATGGTATCCTATTCCCACTGCGTAACTAATGCAACTAAGTGTGAGAATTATGAGCCAAATAACTGATTTATATTGATAAGAACGTATTGTATTTAAATCACACACAGAACATTTAAGATATAGATATGTGCTTCCAATTTACACTACACCGTCTGGGACGACCGATTCTGATCGGTCAAGATCACTCGGTGGGCAGGTGTTAAGCTGCAAGTTTGTGGTAAGCCACTGCCACCCTTTGATCTTGAGAAGATCCTGAAGAATTTGGGATATCAAAACCATGAGCTCACGGCACGCGACTGAAAGTTTCTTTCAACCCATTGCATCTGTTTCAATTTTTTAGTTCCAGGCTACGAAATAAAAACAGAGAAAATAAGAGCGGAAAGTTTTATCTCCGATGCCCAAAGCCGTCCAGTTCTATAGCAGGACAGCAAGAAAGACTATAAGAATAAAATCGTCACCGAAAAACAGTAGAATGAAGTGGGACATATTTGTAATTGATCAGGTAAGTTTTTATATTTTTATAATAAAAGCTCTTTTTGTTCAATGCCAAATTCCCAAAAATATCATGTTAACTCATTTCTCATACTGAAAGCCCTGCGTTCACTGTCGCCATCACACTCTAACAAAATTATGCAGTATGCAAGCACTGCATTGCTTGGCTTTGTTTTTTTTTTTTTTTTTTTGTGTAGCAACCGCCATTTCTTGCTTAGTATGCCAAATGCACATTCAATTCATTTTGTTGGAATTAAAAGTTTTTTGTTAAATTTTTCTATTTGCGCGTTCAAGTTTATTCGTGGATAAGGTCTTAATAAATATTTTTTAAGGGGATAAGCATCGTCACCAATCAAAAAATTTGGAATAAAAATATTTGATGCTAGTAATCTGAATAAAGTAAAGCCACCTTGATTGTTAAAAACTTCTCAACATCAGCCATTGCTGCAGTACAATGGGAAAATAATGAAGGTAGTTGAATCAATGGCAGCAAGAATTCGTTTTTAGGCGTTCGATTTAAGGTAACTTAAGATTTCTGGTTTCCTTTGTCTGAACAGTTTTTACATTTTCGTCTTTGTAGATATCAAGTATCCTACTTTGCTACCATAATTGTAAAAACTAATTTAATTCAGACACCATGAAACGAAAATATCGAAATTATAAAAAAGTCTCATTAGCAAATGTCTTAAAGGTAATTCGTGAAGCTATCTCCAGCTTTCGAGCAGCAAGTAGACAGTTTGGAGTTAGTATAACCACTATTCAAGATAGGGTTCATGGAAAAAACTGCAGATGGGCTTAAACGACTGGGATCTGTGACAGTGCTTAAAGAAAAAGATTAGATTATTAATATTGCCAAATGCGGATTTCCTCAAAACTTCTTGATGTGGTACAAAAGATAGTAAGCGATGAAAATCGAACAACTCCATTCAAGAACGACAGACCAGGCAACAAGAGGTACCATTTAACATGCACGCAACTTAGTGCAATGACATTTGAAGAAGCTCGAAATTAAGACCTCGTGTGAGACTTTTGCTCTTAAATTTTAATTCTAACCTGAATTACATTACTTTTTTTTTAAACTGCCTTAATTTTTTGTAGGTTTTTTGTTTTTGATTACTTTTTTTATTTTAAGCTTTTTTAAGTGCCTTATAAATAAAAATTTTCCTTCTTTAAAACTGGAAAATAAGTTGAAAAAACTGATTTTTTTTACTTTGAAAGGGTTTCATCTGTAAGGAAAATCTTATGTCGAATTCAGAAAACTTTATGTTCGGGTTCAGGAAACTAGTGTTCGAATACTGGGGTTTAAGGCTATTTTTCGGTTTTTATATTTTCATTGAAAAATATAAAAGTTTAATACAAAACTAATAACTAATTAAATTTTTTTTGAGTTGGAGCCGCAAATGATAAATGAAATTAAGTTTAACTGCTCGATCAGTATAAACGATTACTTTACAATTACAATTAATTCAGGTTTATGTGCATGTACATATGCATGTATTATAATATATTATATAAAAAAACAAAGTAATTAAAAAAAAAGGTTAGCAATTATGCGTTCTTACACAGTCCAGATAGATAGATAGTTAATTTTATCATATATGACTAAGTCTAGTTTTTCAGATGATTCTTGATTTTTAATTACCTTTTTTAACTTTTTGCACTTTATTTTCAGTGATCGTCTTTTCCTTTCCTTGCGCTGAAAGTATTTGTTCAATATTGTTTTTAACAACAATATACTTCAGGGCTAGTTCTTGAATGATTTTATAAAGCCCAATATGGGGCTTTCCAATCGAAATTTGAAAACGTCTATGCCAAGCTTCCATATTGTTTTGTGCTCTTAGAAACACGTGAGAATCTGCAATGCACCAAAACTCCGGAGCATATTTTGGCCTTAATTGTTTTCGGCCAATTGTTTCACCGTTTATATAGTTTTTTCGAAATCATTGACCGATGCGTCTCGAGTCGGTGCATACTAACAGTTTTGTATGTTCCATATCTTCTTGTGAGGGCACTAGATTGAATTTTCCACCAAATAATTTGCCCAAAGTGAAAGAGGCAACACTTATATGTTGCCGTTGGGAAATACTCTGGGAGCAGACACACTTGCTTTCTCGAAATCGGATATTATACTTATCGGGCTAAGTGGAATATCACACTGGCAAGCAATATTGCACAACTCAGCTTTTTTACTTTTTGAACTCATTTAAACAAGAACGTTTACAATTTTGTCATTTAATTGTCCATGGAAGGTGAACTATTGCCTCATTATTAGTGGTACAACACTGAAAATTCCATACATTAACCAACATGTAGATTCGCTTAAATATTTTAAGCTGAAATTAAGGTGTCTTAATTGATCTCGTCAAGATTTTCGAGTTCTGTTTGCAAACTGTTTCTGATTTGGACTTTTGAGCTGAAGTTGATGGCAAATAGACCCTGATTGAAAGTTCTGACAGCACAATTTCGAATTGCACATACTCCAACACAGCAGAGAGCAGAAACCAGTAAAAAAACAACAAAAACAACAATGTTGGATGCAGAAAAATATAAATAGAGATAGTGTAATTTTTATGTATACATATCATATAGCTAATTTATAGGATTGCTATAAAATATTATAAATCAAGTAGAATGGAATAAGTAGCCGAAAGTCCGATGTGTAAAGTTAAATCCAGATTGATTTTTTTTTTCTATATGTCCAACAGGTATACCTACTGAGTTGCCAACCACGATTTCTTCGTTTTTCGAGAAAGATCAAAATGCTCTTCTTATATCTAAGCAATATCGAACTAGTTGATTTTAAAGAATGTACTCGTAGTCAGCACATCATTCTTTCATTAGTTAATTGTCTGAAATCGCAACTTAACATTATCATTCACTTGCGTGTAGGCAAAATAATCATTACACGAATGAATTCAACATCGTTTTAGTCCGATTACCATCCTGTCGTTGGTACCATCCTGGATCCAATATTTAAAAACATACAAGCTAAAGGTGCATAAGCATGAGCAAATGATTTTGAAATTAAACTTCGGGATTTTAATTTTAGTTTTTCAGAATCGGTTACTCTTACTACTGCCGGCTATTAAGACTTCTGAAAAACGCGTAACGAATAAGCTCCACATTAAAAGCAGTATCACTCCAGTGGCTGGTGTGGCATGGCAATGAGATACCATTTTTTAAATGGGCAGTCTCCGTTACTACGTAATCCCTTTACAGTCCACCCGCACGTATTTACATGCTTAAAATTTTAATAAAAGCTGAATACACATAGTAGCATTCCATGTGTTCTTTCTAATATCCAACGTGAAATCACCACCAGGTTAACAAAGTTAGTCTAATGCAATTTCGTAGGGCACACGCTTCGAATGAAACAATGAATTGTACGAAATCCACATTTATTTATTTTATTGAAAACTTGCTGTAATTACTACTTTAAGCAAAAAAATTAGCGTCTTCCACTTCCACGACCCCTCCCCCCTCTGCCGCGCAAACCACCACGAACACCACGGGTTCCCCTACCTCTTCCACGATTATTTCTTCCAGACTCTTTTTTCTTTGCTTTTGATTTTGGTGTATCATCAATTAAGAGAGTCTCTAAGGGTAGACTATCTGGAAGTATAAAGTACCTTATGTTGTTTCCGCGTATACTTAGCGATTCCAACTGGATAGGATCTCTGTTTTTTATAGTCATTTTCACAGTTTTAAGATGAGTATTCATAGCAACATCAACACCTGTTATAGTCCCATGCACTTGAGTGCCATTCTTTAATTCCACTGTGACTGTTTCGTGGCTTAGTTTCATCAAAAACCTAAAATAAATTTAGTTAAATCAAAATACGCTTCCTACTTAGATCCACTTATCGAAATTTATACCTCACCAACTTCATAATTACCAAAATGTGTACTAAACAAGCTAATGAATAAAGTGATAACTAGTAGTAGCCATAAACATAGCAGAACTACCATAGATTGCTAACTTTCCAGATTTTGACCGTTGACCGTTCCAAGAACTGCCTTCCACTGTTTGCCTCTGCATACCATAAATAAACTAAACATAGATGGCAAACTTTCCAGTTATTCAACGCAGTGAAATAGGCCTAACGTAGTTGGACACAACGATCTGAATATAAATGTTATACTGCCAGAAGGAAACCTTTCGTCAGCGAAGCAAATAGAAAAGAGAAGACTTTATTGACGAATACAAAAACATAGGATTTTACTTCTAGAATTGTTTTCAGAAGATTCAAATAAGTATTGAATTAATATTCATGGATCAAACAGGTCTGCGAAAGCTTGAAGACAACCAAATGAAGCTTTGAATCTAAAAACACAAGGAAAAAATAAAGCGTGGATATAGTGATTTTAAGATGTGGGGCCAAATGTCCACTTTTGGGATCGGTAATTTAGTCATAATCATTGATATAATAACAAAAGGATTAAAAAAAAAAAACACCGCCACAAAGTCCCGATCTTAACGTACAATAATGAAATCATTTAGAAAAGATCTTCCGAAAACATGTCATTAAATCAACGCCTCAGTTAAAAGCCTTATCATTTGTAAGAAATAACAGGTGAATATGTGTAAAAGTTGACGCATTCCATGCCAGACCGGCTTGAAAGATACTCAACAAAGTATTATCTAAGTTCTTTTCTGCAAAATTAAGGTATAAGCTAACACTTTACATTAAGGGTATTAACAATTTAGTTGTGCTCATATTGCATGCATAGGAACGTTTTTATTTTTATTTTTTGAACGAAATATAACTGTTTTTGTTTTTGCCTCTAAGGAGGTACAAATAAACATTGAATACTATCAAAATGATATGAAAAGTCTTCCTGCAAATTATATGTTGGCTATTCTGTGATTTTTTTTTAACAAAAATGCCGTTAAAATAGCACTCCTTTTGTACTTTATAATGTGTGAACAGAAAACATTCTGGAAATTTTTGGAAAACCTTTAAACTAAATGAAAAACAAGTGTTTTCCTAAAAAACTAAATATGATCAAATATGTTAATTTAATAATAACTAATAGTATTATTTATTGATTCCTAGTTCCTCTTTAAATTTGTGCACTTGAAACAAAAAAAGAGGTTTCTTTTAATAAATTCTATTATCTTCCCTTTTTCACCACGTTGAAATAAATATTCACCAACTAAAATATTTTAGTAGAGTTTTACATCTAGTATAGTTTATCTATGCTACATCCCTAACATATTGTAGATGAAGTGACCACAAAAACAAAATAAGAACATCTGCTACATAGATAAACAAAACATAGACGAGAAATTTTCCAGATATTGGAAAATGAAAACCTTCCGCCGATCGCCTAACAAAGTGAAATACGTGAATACGTGTGAATTGTCAAGCCTGTCACATTCGAGAAGCGACGACTCCCATATAAAAATGACACGGTGAATTCCTATTTTAACATTTCTCATGTTCACAATGTTGCAAAATATTTTAAATGTTGTACAATACAATAATTTCCTTTATCTACAGGGTGACTGACTCGAACTGCCACGAAGTGCCAACCTTCGCCTCCAAAAAAAACCAGACAGAGAAATCCAACGGATTTGCATCCGGAGAATTTGCAATCCATAGTGTCGAAAAAATGAAGTGTGGAACATTATTTTTTAACCAATCTTGGTTGACGCGCGCTTTGTGAGACGGTGCCAAGTCTTATTGAAATGTCCACGGTCTCCGACCGAAATGATTGTTTCCCCAAGGCTAAAAAAATACTATCTCTAAGACAGTTTCACGGTATACGATCGCATTAATTTTGACGCCACGGTCCAAAAATACGAGCGGAGAGCGACCATCGGCGGTTATGGCGGCTCAAACCATCACCTTCGGTGCTGCCTGCTTTCTGGCGGCCGTCTGAAGGTGTAAATTTTCGAAGGACCTCTCTAGCAAGTAAACTGGGTCATTTTGTTTGTTGACATATTGCTCTATAACAAATGGCGACTCATCGGGAAAAACCAAATTCGGCAACTCACCACTTTCGTGCAAGCGTAGCAACGACTTCCCTCTTTCGACTCTAACTTTTTTGTGTTGCGGTGTAAGCTCGTGTGCTTTTTGGAACTTCAATGGCTTGAGCCATTGAGCTCACGAGCCATTTTTCTTCTACTACAACGAGGATTTCGCTCAATTGGAGCCTTCATTTCTGCCGATGTTGCTGTTTTTTTTTATGACCACCTCCATGGCGTTTTGCACCGCTGCCAGTATCACGGTAACGTGAGACACAACTGAGACGTAAATCGTTTAAAAGGATTTTAAATAATAAAATTATCTTTCATGTGTCAAAATTTGAGCTCACACTAATGAACGGTTTGGAAATTATATAATTATAAAATAGGGTGTAGTTGCAATTGTTTTTTTTTTACATTTTCTTGTGAGCAACTAAAAACATTTTAGTTTGAAAATAATTTATTTTACTTCTTTTTTACAGTAGAAACAAAAATTGTTAGTGCGATACTCAGGAGCTTGAAGAAATGTGGATAAATTATACTAAATGATAACATGTGAGTAAGAATTATACATTTTTGTTTAATAATACATTTAATGCCCTTTTCTTTGCAAATTAAACATTAATTACATTAATTAGTTACATTAATTACAAATTTACATTTAATTACTAAATGCCTTTTCTCGAGTTTCGTTTTGATATTTTTTATTCATTAAATAAAATAAATTTAAAGAAATTGTTTTTTTTTTCTTGGTTTGTGCAATTCAACATCATGCACCTCATGCATCATTCATGAGGTATGCACAGTAGTGCGTTAACTGATTTTTTTACTAGGTGTTCGGTTTCCCCTGTAGATCTATTGCACACATTCTGCATTCTGAAAAAATGAAGAATAAAAAACAGTTCCATAAAAATTGAAGCAGTTTTTTTTTTTTAAAGAAGGCTTACTGAAAGAAACTTGTTCCTGAATGACGGATCGCAAATATCTCAATAACTATATCTCTTACTCTGAGGAAATAGTGCAAAATAAAATTCTTCGGCAAATTTTCGCAGCAAATGTAAGTGCGAGCAAATTTAATTTTTGCAGAAATGTCCATTCAATTCGGAATTCAAGGTAGCTTTTGTGTAACATATAAAATTCAGATATATATTTTTCAGCAGATTACAATATTTGTTTGTCGTACCACCTACAATAATTAGGAAGATTACTTCCTGTATTCTTAACAAATGTTGACTAGGATTGAATACTGTTAATAAACCATTTAAGCAACGGAAAGAAATCCAAACACTACGATGATGTTAGCACACCAATATGACCAAAAAAAATATAGTTTGATTAATTTTTTTCAATACACTTTCATTTAAACGAATAAAAAAAGACTTAAATTAAAGAAATTATCTCATTTATATAAAAAAGTATGTTGTATTTATTTTTTTTTTTTTTTTTTTTGTAAACCATTATTATGTGTAAAATGTGTACATATGTATGCGTATGTTTAGCCAATGAAGCCTCATTCCTATTTTATAATAACACTATTATAAATAAAAACTAAATTTCTATTCTCTTATGAGAACAAATTTTGAATGCTTATTGCCATGAATTAGACGTACCCAGTCACCTAAAAATGCTTCAACGAGTTCACGTCCGAGCGAGTTCATTTTCATTTTCGCTTCCGTTGAGTGGTTCGCCAACCGAAGAATTTCTATTAAAAAGAAAGAATCGATAGGTCGTAAGTGCATACATATTAGTGGAAAATATAAATAATAATAACAAACCTTATATTTGTAAACTGCCTTCTTGAGATTTCAATTTTAAAATACCTATTTCTATGATGCTATCGTTTGACCGATTTCAAAGAAAACAATGCTGTACGATTGAGAAAAGTAGCAAATGAAAATTGCAAAAGACATGTTTTCTAAAGCTGCCTCCTGATTCCTTTAGAGGATCGTTGGAAAATACATTTTCAATGTTTTTTTGTGCCACATACCTATTTCATTACTGATGCAACATATCCAAATTTGCTGCTCAGTTATTGCATCCAAAAATTTCCGAGAAAAAAATATCGATGTAAGTACAACGTAAATACATCACATTGTAATGCTAAAATTTTGTGGGATTGTCGTGAATTTTAATGAAATCAAATCGGCTTAACGAAAGCAGCGTAAACAGTACGTAGACGGACACAACGAACTGAGTATAAATCCTACACCGCCTGAAGGAAACTTTTCGTCAGCGAAGCAAATAAAAAAACGGAAGACTTTACTGATGATTTAACTTCTATAATTGTTTTCCGAAAATTCAAATAGGCATTGACTTGACATTTATGGATCAAATAGGCCTTCGACAGACAACTAAATAAAGCTTTGAATCGAAAAATACAAGGAAAAGAGTAAAGCACGAAGATGGTGGCTTTATGATGCGGGGTTAAATGTCGACTTTTGGGATCCGTAATTTAGTCATAGTCATTGAGATAATGACAAAAGAAGTAAACTTACAAATTTTGCTGGAAAATTTGCTTCAAAATAAACACAAAATTGTTATCGCGAAAGATAATTACTTCCAACAGGACAACGATCCCAAGCATGCCGCACAAATAGTGAAAATGTAAAAGTAACACCACCACAAAGCCCCGATCTTAACCCAATAGAACGTGTTTGGAATCATTTAGAAACGATCTTACAAAAATATGTCATTATATCAAAACCTCAATTAAAAGCCTTATTTTTAGTGGATTAGTAAGAAATAACAAGTGAATATATGTAAAAGTTGATGCTTAAAAGGCCTAAAAGGTACTCAACAAAATATTAGGTAAGTTCTTTTCTGCAAGATTAAGGTATAAACTTAAGGCCTTTCATTAAAGGTATTCAACAACAATGTTGAAAATAATTATAAATCTAACAAACTTTTACATTGATTTCCAAAGCCTAGAGTTTGTGCCTAAAAATTAGAAATGCTAATACAAATAATTAACAATACAAGCTTAAGTTTGGTTTAAAAATTTTAGTAGTGGCAATCCATTTATATCTTCAAATGAAACGTTCAAAATATGATTCTTAGGTTCTTTTTTTTTAATTTTATTCTGATATTATACCCTTTTTTGCACTTGAAACAAAAAAATAGGTTTCTTTCTTTTAAAACTTTGAATTCACCACGTTGAAATAAATATTCATCAACTAAAATATTTTTACTTTTGTTTTTATTATACATACCTAGTGAACATTACTTAAAATTTGCTGTCATTTTAGCCATTCTGACATGTTATAGAAATGGAGAATGCATTGGTAATTCACTTACAGTGTGTCTGTGCGAAAGTTAAAGGTTTTGCAAATGTTTAGTTGAGTTTGACATCCAGGTTATGTTATCAATTTTAGTAAGTTGTTAACTTTTGCGTAGGCTTCGTCACGAAAACTAATGGCTAAATCATAATGTCGCGTTCGCTCGGTCGCGCTTTGACATGCCTAATGTCCGTTTTAAATGCATCTTTCAATAACTTGCTTCAAAAGCACAAACTTGAAATTTGCAATCCGGAATGTCGCTTCGGCGTTGAGCTGACAGATAAAGCCGTGTTTTCTCAGATTTATAATATAAAAATTCCTTGCACCAGCTACAGTAGAAATGTAGTCTTTCTATTTATATTAAAATTTATTTAGGAGAAATAACTTCACAAGCAATTTATTTTAATACATAAATTAAAGAAAAAACAACAAATACATAGTTTAAATTACTATTTTGTGCAAGAAAACTAATAAAATAATCGCAAAAGAATTTTACCCATTCGGAGTAAATACACTACACTATAAGCTCTCTTGTGACTACAAATAAACGTAGCGTATAATGTCGGCTGATAGACGATAGCTGTCAAACCCGTGACGAAGTAGAAAGTAGTTGTACTAGTCCTTTGATGTCGAGCTTACGATATTTACGAACAAAATTGTCGGAAACGCCTAAGGTTACATTTTGGATTGCTCCATAAGAGCCCATTGTTTCTACTCAATATGTCAAATCGCGACCGCACAACCGCCACATTGTCATTTGGATTTAAAGCTATAGAGGTGTTCACATGACAGTGTCTTACATGGAAAATCAAGGATGGTGGTGCATGAAAAAGATCAAGTTTGAAGAGAAGATGATTGCTCGCTGAAACAATCCACTGGCCTCCATCTATGAACGAAAATAAAAGTGGATGCATACAAACGTATACTTTTTTGTAATACTTTAGTTAATTAAAATTTGCTTCTTAGTTGTTAAACTTTTTTACATACGCCCATACACACAAATATACAAATCACTGGTTTTCTCGCCAGATTGTTTGTAGTGTACTCGTAGTAAAATATTCTGTATAGGGCTGTTTTCGTTTGCCTAAAAAGGCAATAACTTTATCAAATAAAACTCTTGATATTTTTTGTACTCACATTTTCGCGACTTGTACAACAGAATATTTATATTTTTATCATAAATATCCAAGAGCTTTACTCTGTATCACTATTCGAATTCACAAAATTCGTTCTCTCTAATTTGAGTAGCCCATTCGCGTATATTGAACAATATTGCATAACCAACTTTAAATGTAATTACTCCCAGTACTCGAGTACTCCGTAACATATCAAAGTTGTTTGAATTTGCATTACTTTGTTCAATTACATTTTTTTTTTTTTTTTTGCGAATGTTGTGTGAAAAAATTTTCTGTACTTGAAAATTATTTGTTGGCATAGATTTGATTACTTTTATTTCCTTATTAATGTATATCTATAAGCAAACAACGAAAAACACAAATAGAAAACCAAAACAATTTGAGAAACTTATTGATTTCATGCCAGCTCACCTAGATTTTCGACAGAGGATTTAAAATGTTCGAATTTAAGACGTAAGGTGACAAATCTATGAAATCGTCATGTTGATGAATTAAAGGCTGACTTAAAAGTTCACATAATACCAAAATAAAGAAAAATAAAATAAGTGTTTCAGGGATAGGAGAAGGTCCAACCAAGAACTTAAATCTGACACCGTTGGAAGATAAAGTTGTATAGCTGCTGGAAATAAACTAGTGTGTGGGGGGAATAATTACAACATTTTGCTTTGGATCCAAGAACGCTCCAGGCACATGTTTTACTGTCTAAATACATGTTGTACTCTGAGTGATGTGAAAAATACATTAACTTTCAATAGAAAAAGTACTCAAGTAAAAGAAAAACGTAATTTGCACGAGTTTCAAGTTGAGAATCAAATATCGTTAAAAAAAACTCTATTTATGTTAATATCTTAACAAAAATAAATGAAAACCTGTAAATTTTTTTTGATTATAAATCAAAAAGTTTGCATTTAAAAATTTTATTAATAGAATTAAATTAATAAGGATCTTCTGTTTATTTTTGAAAGCGCCTTTATTACTTTCAATGGCATGCATGTATATTGAATTAATTAAATAATTTTTTTCGTGTTTATTTCTTATATTTTCGTGTTAATGGCGAAGATTTAATTTTGCAAAATTGGTTCATTCAAGTTGTATACTGTGTTGTCTGCAACTTCATCAATTGGAATTATAGTAGGCATCTCAAATTGATATTTTTACATATATAATGGAGAAGCTCTCTTAAAGGAAGAAGACACCAAAATCTGCATTTAAAGACTTCAAATACCCGATCAATGGTTGACCTAGTTGCCGAAAATTTGTCATCTAAATGAAATTCTGATGAGTTCTAGGCTGCGCTATGGTATATGGTGTCAGAATCCGCGATTTTAATACATTTTCAAAACATGAAAACATGGTTACATATAATCAACAATGACTTGTCTCCACTTTCGAAATCCCGCCCTAATAGTTCACGTTCCTCTGATTTGGCTCCATATGTGCGAATTAGGTAATGCTCCTCCACACTTTTTACAAACCTGATGTTCAGAGCGAGGTTAGAAATCTAAAAAATGATTATTATGATTACTTAAATATTTTGATGAAGCAATGTAAGTTAAATACCATTATAGCATTAATGCTAAAAACCTAAAAATAAATGATTATTATGATTACTTAAATATGTTTGAGTTTTCTATGGAAAAATATACGAGTATGCTCGTGTCTAGTGACCATCATTCCAACCATTCCTGGAATCTCATTATTTTTCCCAACACCTATTTTCAATGTTTTTCTTCTCTTCTTCATTAATTGTAAAATTAATATTTTACTTTTAATTTTTATTTTTTAATCTTTTCTATTTCGTTGCATATATCGCTTAAAATTATTGAAATTGTCTGCTGTAGTCCTGCATACCTGTTTTAGCCTATCGCGTACTGATAGCAGCCTGTTACTAAAAACTTCAACGTTGAAGACAATTTTACAATATTTGGCACTGTTGTTTGCCTATTGGCATTTTCATGAGCATGAATGCATCTTTGGGCAACCGGAAATTTTAAACAAAGCTTCAAAAAACAGACATAATATAGATAACCTTTCAAAACAAATAATAACAACAAATAATACTTACTCACTTATGCCCTATTTCACAGCACGAACTTTCGATCCAACGATAAACTCAATATTAATACAAATTTGTTTTTCACACTGCAGACGTAACGGTAAATTTCACTAAAATAGAGGTTTAACTTAAGCAATCGACTTCCGTGGCTTAAGTGTTGATTCAGAAAATAATTTTTATTTCTGATAGTTCTCTTCATTTTTCACCCGCTGTTGATTTTTTTGTAATTCTTTTTTTCTGGTTAGCTGCTGTTTGTAAGATTCTGCGTAGTGCAAGTCTGAGAATGAAGAACATTAACATTCATTTATATTGTAACAATCTTATCTTTACCTGATGAAATATTGGTTTTTATATTTGGTACATTTTCTTTGTCTTCCTTTGTATAGGTGATGCAAGTCGGTTTTTTATCTGTATTTTCTGGGCCTGAAATATATAAGTACAAAAAAAAAAAAAAACACTCATGAGATGACTTTTAGATCAACAGTTGGATTTTAAATATATACCAGTTCGATTTTTTTTCAAAATCCGTGTCAGGTTCTTAGAAACTCGTGCCTAGAGAAGATTGGCTTCCTTTTGTAGCATACATAATTTTTGGTATTTTACAACGATTTGTATAATTATTTCCACATCCTCAAAACAAAAATTAGCACTTTTTTCCTTGATGTCGATTATTTAAATTAATTTTTCACACAAAAAGCAATTAAAACAAGAATTAATAACGAATTTGGTTTGACATTTCGTCCTCAATCACAATGACTAATTACCATAAATGGTTCACAATGGCACTCAATTAATGACTTAACTAAACATCCTTAAATATCGACTGTGAAAACGAAAACGTCTTAAGTAAAGTAAAATACTTAAGCTCGCACTGTGAAATCGGGTATAGTTTCCATTATGTTTGACATATCTACTACTTTCTACTACCGAACCATTATCGAACCATAAGTCAACACTATCTGTATCCATTTCTTATTCTTTTAATTTAAAATTAATGAAAAATTAAAAAAATATATATATAAGCACGAAACTCAGTTAAAAAATAACACGAATAATTATATGTATATAATTTTTTTTTAAATTAAATTAGACATGGTAATAGCGGCTGTTCATGTTGTCTGAAATTAAAAAAATAGAATGGATTATTGTTCAGTAGGTCTGTCGCTAACGTCCCTACCAAAATTAATTATTTTCATTAGAAAAAAAAGAAAATTGCGGACTGTAGAAAAGTTATGTTTTTTTTTTTTTTTTTTGTTAAGAATCGTTTAAAAAAAAAATTAGAAAATATTTTCGAAAATAAACGATTTTGGTACGGACAATAACTAAAGCTTATAGCTCTTAAAGCTTTAATAGCAGCATTTTGTTGGAAAATTTACACTAATATGCTATGCCTGGACCATACAATAACCCTGCTCCATACGCATCATTTTCTGCCAGTTTTTGTGACCTGAGGGAAACTCCGTACGCAGGTATAAAAGACCGGTGAAAACAATAGAATTGTAGCAGCTGCAGACCTGGCGCGCGGCAGATAAATCGCTTACGGCGCGTCGTCGACTATGAGATATAACTTATTTAATATTTATCTATTGGGTTATTTAATAAGTTCTGGGGCTTTTTATGGTTAAAGTTATGGCGTTTTCGTTTGGGCAGTCAGAAGCCCTTGTTTTGTGTACTTCGATTTTATTTCCAAAGTAACACTTAACTTTTTTCGGAATTTATTATTATCTTATTTTAATTTTCAAATATATTTGCTTGCGAATTAATATAAACACTTAAGGATAATAAATTGTCCGAAGAGAGTCTTTTGGAGATAGTCGATGAAAATTATTCCATGTGTATCCAAAAATACGGATGCCATAACCTTGCCAGCCGACTGTTGAGTTTTTGTTCGTTTTGGACGAGGTTCGTCGCCTGCTTGCCACTCAGCTGACTACCGACTTGAATCTGGTGTGAAGTGATGGAGCCAAGTTTCATCCATTGTCACATACCGACGCAAAAATTCGGTTTTATTGCGGTTGAACAGTTTTAAACACCCCTCACTCATCAACACGTTGTTGTTTTTGGTCGACTGTGAGCAAAAGCGGCACCCACTTTGAACAGAGCTTTCGCATGTCCAAATATTCGTGTATGATATATCCAACACGCTCTTTTGATATCTTCAGAGCCTCAACTATCTCGATCAACTTCACTTTACGGCCATTCGTATTCATTTTGTGGACTTTTTTTATGTTTTCATCTGAAACAGCCTCTTCAACTCCACTTGGGAATGTTTCGTTCGGCTGGTGTAGAGTCCGGGTAACACTTATCAAGCCATTTCTTTGCATAGGCTGCATTTTTTCCCATCAAAAAGCAATGATAATTCAACACACGAAATTGCTTTGAATCCACTTTTTTCACAATAACAAAAGTTGCTTCATTCATAACGCTATATCTGTCAAATTTATACACGTATGTTTTGAAGGTTGGTACTAACTGAAAATGGTATGGATTTAATTCAAGTGGTGCCCTCTCTTAGAAACGTCGCGGACTTTTCAGCCCATGTATTATTGCAAAAAAACAGAAATCTAGTTTGATACAAAATACTATTTGACGATTATACATTTTGACATAAGATCCAGGAGAGATATTTTGATTTTCAAGTGAAAACAAAAAGAAAAATGAAGAGAAATGTTTTTACGTCACTTTTCTTCTCCGTAGCACAGAGAAAAGCCCAAACGAAAACGTCATTTAACACACATTTTTGGTATAAAAATTTATATGTAATCCACTAGATATTTTCCAACATGGTCTATTACTTTCATCAAACGTTCTGGAAGAGACAATAAGCCTCTTTTGTAAAATTCAGTAGACTTATGGGCAAAAAAGTTTTCCAGGAACGTTTTCCATCAGCATTCAACAGAAATTCGATGAACAAAAGAAAAATGTGGAAGAGTAAAAGAACATTCTACAGCACAAGTTCGAAAAAATTGATGACAACTTTGAAAGAATAGAAAAGAATGTTGAACAAATGGACTACTAAGTTCAGCAATTGGCAAAAAACTCAACATGGTGCGAAAACAAAGAAAGCGAGCATTCGATAATTCGGTCGCCAGACCTCATGGTTTACTCATAAGAAGCAAAGAACTGGGATAATGAGAAGAAATGCTTTGCCCTAACAATGGCCTTGGACGGTCCTTCAACAGAATTGTTGAAAGCAATAGACGTTGAAAACGATAAAAATAATGTGGCTTTAGTACAGGCTATCGAGAAACGATTTGGGGATAGCCCCATGCAGGACGTTTTCAAGGTCAAATTAATTGCCGAATGCAACAACGAGGACAAATACTGCAGCAGCTCCAAGCAGACGTGAGTAGACTGGCACAGGGCAGGAAATTATCGACAAAATGCCAAAGGACGCATTCATCAGTAAGGATGGCCGGGAAAAGAACCCTTGCTGAACCTTTGTCTTCTCTCTGGCGATGGAAGCAGCCAATCCGACTTCCAACGAAATACGTCAGGGAAGTAGCATTTGTTGAATGCTCCTGCACACGAATTAGTGCGTAAAATGAGATACTTCACGGGAAAGATGAAGAATGCGCCGCTATAAGTGTAATCAAATAAAATATTTTCAAAAGCAGTATAAATAACCGGAGCGACGAAAAGACTGCCCTCACTTATATACAAATAGAGGAAGAAGCCGGCAGAAACGACTATTAAGAAGCCGGTAAACTTTCCCGACGTCATCAATGGGGATGCTCCACGAAGTTGCCCCAGGACCATTATCATAGTCTCGCTAGTAAGACTATGCAATAAAAGACTCGTGGTAGAAGTAATCGGTGCCACAGCCTCATTCATCAGTCCGTATAAAAATCCACCTGGCCGGGTAATCTAACGTTTTTCTGATGGCTGACATATGTGACGAGTGGATCATTGGTACGGACTTCATGAGAGAGCAGAAATCAGATTCCAGAGCCTTCGTCGTAGACAAAAGTAACGTAGAAGCTGGTCCTGATGACCACCGATTCTAATTGATGGAATTGATGGAATTGATGGATGAGCCTTCATGGTAGGAAAGACCCTAGAGGAACCAAAAAACATCATGGTCCCTATAAAGATTCCAAATCCAAAAACATTCAGTGTAAAGGTGAAAAAGGGAGAGATAGTGGGAAAATCTGTACCTATTAAGGCTATATCGACCACAATGGAAACAAATCGTGTAACTCCGGTCGTAACACACACTTGTTGTAAAAATCACGAAGAAAATTCTCAGCCTCTGTAATCTGGCTCAAGAGCAGTAAATCCTGGCAGAAAAACTAATCTGTGAGTACGTTGATATAATATATTTGCTACACAAGACTGAGAATATGGACGTACGCAACCTGACACCGGAGACGCCCGAATAATCCGTCAACTTGCAAGGCATCTTCCATTAGAAAAGTAACCAAAAGGTGCCGAAAATGGTGTCGAAGATGAAAATTGAGGGATTGATTGAAGAATCGCATAGTCCGTGGGCACATCCAGTGGTCCTCCTGAAGAAGAAAGACTGTAGCACAAGGTCTAATGTAGACTACCGACGTCTCAACGATGTCACTAAAAAGGACGGGTACCCACTTCAGAGTATCGATGACACTTTGGATACCCTTTCTGGAGCCAGGCAGATATAAATCGTAAGGATCGTGAGAAAACTGCCTTCACTGCAGGAAGCGGTCTTTAAAGGTTTACAGAGGTGTCGTTTAGATTGTGCAGCGCCCCGGCCACCTTCGAGCGACTAATGTAATGAACACCGTGTAAAACCTACCTAGTGTATTTGGACGATGTTCGAGGATCATCGCGAAAATCTATAAGAAGTGTTTGAGAGGCTGCGAAGTGCTCATTTGTAACTGAACCCAAAAAAGTGTGCCTTATTCCGTCCGGAAGCAAAATATCTGGGTAACATTATATCAGGAAGAAGTAAGGACGGATCTTGAGAAAAAAAGATAAACACCAACTGCTTCTTGGAACTTGGGAGAGATGGTTCGTAAAGGCTTTTGCTGGTATTGCGAAGAGCCTGCACAAACTAACGGAAAAAGGCCGACAGTTCAGGTGGTCTGGAGAGTATGAGAAAGCATTTGAAGAACACAAACGGCAGCCGTGCATTGCCCCCATCTTGGGTTATGTGGGGTATCCCGGAAAAATGCTTATGGTGGACGTAGGCGCTAGCAATGTTGGGGTCGGATAAGTGATCTCTTAAGTTTATGATGGTCAAGAGAAAGTGGTTGCATATTACAGAAAGGTACTCTCCAGGCCTGAAAGGAGAAAGAATTACTATAAGTACCTCTATTGACAAAATTCATTTTTCGGACAGACCACACAGGTCTGAAATGGCTACTTCAATTTAAAAACCCTGAAGGCCAATTTGCGAGATGGATTGATCAGCTGCTACGACTTTGAAATGCAACGCCGCAAGGGAAATCTTCACTCAATCTCCGTGAGGAGTTGATTCAACCAATTCAAGTTGGTTAAAAAATATTTTCAAAAAAAGTGTTTCCTTGTGGTCGGGACTCAAAAATGTATTCAGGAAAGAGAAAACTATAAGGTAGTGAGTGTAGGAGCAAACGGAAGGCGTTTGAGGCAGACTGTAGAAAACAGGCGCTGCAGCTCAGAAAATACCTTGCTATGTGTCCTTCAACATCGGTAAGTCTAAGTTGCAATAGTTTAATGCTTGCAGGAAATATTGCAGAACCAGATCAGACAGAATAAGCCTTACATGTGTTAGATGATGTTGAAGAAACTAGTGCAATTTGTTTTACCAGCATTTGAAGATCCTAAATTATGGTCAAATTATTCAATTATTAGTAGAGCAGATTAGGGCCTGTTCAACTAGAATATTTTGATTTCCCTGTTACTAAACGCAGGAGGTTTAGTACCCGTTTTTACCAAAGAGACTTAAAAAAGGGCATGGTTAGTTTGTAGTTAGTAGTTGCTTCTGCTGTCTCTTATATTCGCGAGCGAACAGGAATGTCGCTTTGTCCAGCATAGGCTATAGTGATTGGAGTCACTTGTCAAGGACTATTGAAGATCATGAAACAAGTTCCTTACATATGACAAGTTCCTTACATATGACAAGTTCCTTTCGAGCTTGGAGAGATTCTGTAATGCAAAACCAGATGGCCAAGAAAACTCAGCATTAGAGAAATGTCCTGAAATGGCTTATAATTTTCGTGAAATTCCTTGATACACAGTCTTTAGCATTTAGAGGAAGCTCCGATGTTTTATTCGAGCAAAACAACGGGAATTTCCTGCAAATCGTTCAAGCTGTATGTCAATTCGACATGGTTCTAGCAGAACACCTACGCAGAATCCATCATCAAGAGACGATGATATACTTAGGTATGTGCTAAGTAAGTGCATTCAAAATGAGCTCTTAGGACTTTGACAAAAGGTAGACTAAGTCTACCAGACTTAAATGTTGAAACTGACAAAGACTCCACAGAGGTTATCTGATCAATTTAAGTGGTAAACAAATAATTGCTTCCGCTGAAGCAGTTTTTAAGAATAAACAGCGATTGGAACATTTTTAACTTATGATCTTGATGAGACTGGTTCTAAAGGAATATCAAAAATGGTTAATAGGACATATCAGAAACTAAAATGTTTAAAAAGAGATTTAAATTCATCTCCTTAAACTTAATTTTCGTTTACCGACTCCGTTTAATTTCAAGAAATATCACCCGTTCAAATGCTTAAAACAATTGATGGAATGTAAGGTTTCACTGCAATACTCATGTCATCCGAGTACAATCCATTACGAAGTGAACGACACTACTGGGACCCTTAATTTAATATGTCAAACTCCATGGTTTATAATGGAATGCGTAGAAACAGATTCCAATAAATGAAAAGATTTGTTCATTGTGCAGATAATAGCAATTTAAATAACAATGGTGAATTTGCAATCCAGATATTGAAAAACGTATTTGTCAGCAATTTTATAACTGAACAAAATCTATCATACGATGGGTAAATGATTCCAAATTATTTCAAGCACAACAGTAAAACATTTATCAGACGAAAACCAATACGCTTTGGCTATAAAGTGTGGTCATTAAACACTGCAAATAGATATCTTGTTAATATTTGAATACCATATATACGAGAACAATATATAAATGTAGAATGATCCACCTTCTCGTGGACCATGCGAACGACCTGCTTCTGTAGAGATTTCGGAATGACCGAAACGTGAATGCCTTCAATGCATTTGTACAGCGCATCACCTCTGATGTGATAATCTTCGTAAGAGCCAGACTTGGCAAGAATCTCTCGAATGGCACAACAAAACACGTTCCTCTCATGAGCGTTTTTAACTGCTTTTAGAGACCCGTCCTCTATGGCGTAAACACATACTGGATGGCGGCTAAGCGCGTCAACGTGACGCATCGCGGTAACGGATCGGTGATGAACTTCGTAATTGAACTCTTCTAACTGAAGGGCCCAATGCGCAATTTGGCTATAGTGTCCTTAAATGCTTTGCAGTTGGTTAAAATCTCGAACCTCAACCCAAGCTAGTAGATGCGTAGTCTTTTAAGAGCCCTGACTATGGCGGGCACTTCGAGATCTTAGCTTAAGTAATTCTTATCCGTGCCCGTAATTTTGAAGCTTAGGAATAATACTGGATGATATAGCCCGTCCTCATGTTTTGTACCAGCACGGCCCCGTATCCATCCTTGGAGGCGTCGGTATGCAGCTGAGTGGGCAGATGCGGATTGAAAAGCCTAAACACTGGCTCGTGACCTAACAGGCTCTTCAACTTAACGTACGCTTCTTCTTGAAATGGTTTCCATATGAACTTGGCATCTCGTTTTGTTAGGTCGGAGAGTGGCTTTGCGATAATGGCGTAACTGTGAATGAATTTTCGAAAATAGCCATTCAGCCCGCGAAAATGTGAAAGGAAAATGTTTAATTGCCATTGTTTTTTCCTCAGATGGTTTGATACCGCCGTTCATGATAACGTGTCCAAGAAATTTTACTTGAGTTTGGAGAAAGGCACACTTTTTCCAATTTATCATTAGCCCGTTCCCTTCGGATACCTCTAAAACATGTCTTAGCTTTTCAATCCCTTCCTGTTCGGATCTCGCAGGGATGTATAAGTTGCCGGTGTAGGCTAAAACGACTCCTCGGCGTTGCACAAACCAAATGGGACCTTGTTGAATTCGAAATGGCCATCCGGGGTTACAAACGCCGTGTATTTTTTACTGCTCTGTTCGATGTCCACGTGCAAGAGTCCATTTTTCAGGTCCACGGTAGAGAAGATCTTGGCATGGTATAATTTCTCGAGCACCTCCTATGATTGGTAACGGATAACGATCTCTCAGGACATGTCGGTTTAATGAAATCGACACAAAGTCACAGCGAACCATCTTTCTTGCGTGCCAGTACGATGGGACTAGCAAAATATGAATCACTGTTATGAATGATCCCATCTCGCATCCACTCGGAGATCTGCTTGTCTACCACTTCCTTCTCAAGGGGGGCTAAGCGTTGGCAAATCGACTTTTCTTCATCCAGGACGATTTTCATTCGCACACCGTTCCCTTCGGGACACTTTCGATAGTACTCTGCTATCATCTTTTCTACTTCACTACGAAGTTTTGGCTCTTGAATGCTTTTTAGCGTTTCTGATAGTTCGGACTCGCCGCAGGAGATCAAGTTGGTTCGGAATACTGGGTTATCTGCTTCGGCCTTCTTTCTACAAACGATCGGTTGTCCATCTTCAATAATCAGGCACACTTCTGGCAGTAAGTCTTTACCTATCTTTTCGGCCAACCAATAATCGGGTGCAAAATGACAAATTAAATTGTAGTACTCCCCTAAGATGTCCATGATTTGATCTCATTTTCGAAGCGCCCAAAGTTTTAGCCGGCTGGCTGCCAAATGCAATGGTGACAACTCCCGGATACTGCATCTCGCCTAAGCCCAACTTCTGTCTGAGACTATTTTTGGCTAGCGTTAGATCACTACCCGTATCAGTAAGGGCCTGGAACTCTTGATTGTGCATCTTTGACCGGAATAGTGACATCCGGAACCATCAATCGGTTGACCTTTACACTCGATGTCGGCTTGTTCTCCGAGCAATTCCTGGCGATGTGCCCGAACTGGTTGCATTTGAAACAACGACTTGCTTTCTCCTTGTTGGGGCAAATGTGGGAATTATGAGAGAGAGCACCACAATTCCGGTACCAAGACTGCTGGCCTGCGTCCAATTTTCTGGGGACATTCTTCGCAGCTGACCTAAACGAAATGGCGTTCTTGGAGCGGGATTAATGCTAGCTTGGCCGCACCGAATGACAATCGCCTGGAGTACAAAAATTTCTGAATGTCTCCCCATCCGAAAATCATGGACACACTCTCAAAATCGGAGATCCATGATTCAACACTTTTCCCATCTTCTCCACTAAACTTTTCTAATGCTTCCTCGACGTCCTTAAACTGCTTTGCCACTTTTCTTTAGAAAATTTACTTCACTATCTGAAACTTTGCTTTCTCCTTCTACTTTGCCCGTTTCACTTTTTGACCCCTCCACACTTTGTTCTTTATTTTGTTCTTCACTTTGTTCCTTACTTTGTTCTTCACTTTGTTCTTTACTTTGTTCTTCACTTTTTTTCTTTACTTTGTTCTTCACTTTCTTCTTCTCCTTCTCTACCTTTCCGCAAATGTCGAACACGCACGACTAACTCCGTGTTTTTATTGTAACGGACCGATAAGCCGTTTCGTCTCAGAATTTTTTGTAGTTTTGATTGATTTGTAAATCACGTCCGATCGGCATGTAGGAAAAAGATGCAATCTTGTCAGCAGACAATTGTGCGAAGTAACGGACCGTCCGATCTCTTTCTCCTTACTTTTTGTCTTTACCTCAGAATGAGGGAATGATCATCCCACTTCTGACACCATGTAGAATGTTTATTTAAAAATAAAACGCCCGTTTGAATGGGTATTTACACAAAACAAATTTAATGCGAATAATTAATGTGGAAAAGCGAAAACTATAGCGAAAAATGTCTACAAAAGAAAAAGATCGGTGTTTGCACATTGCCGGTTGCCGCTTCACCCCTCTTGATCAAGTTTTGCTCACTCTCGTCCGCTGCTGTTGAGCAATTCGCCGCATTCTTGTCCGCGTTGCCACCCACATAAATTTAAACGATAATTATTATTATTATTTCGAAAAACTGCTACACACTTTAAATGATTGATTTTTATTTAACTTTTTTTAAAAAAATTTCAGTGCTTAATAAATTTAAGTTTTAAAAAATAACTACAAAGTTTTTGCTTTAATCATAATTTTTAAAAGAGAAATAGAAAAAAAACGAAATTGTGGAAAATGCACATATATGCGCCTATCATATATCAAATATACGGTATCAAATTAAGTCTCTTAAAAAACTGTTATTTTATATATTATATTATATTATTTTTATACGAGGTTTTACTAATCAGAAGTTGTGACTAAAATGTAAAATTTTAAGCAGAAAGTGTCCAAGTAATCATCACTCAACTACCGTTTATAAATAACCCATATACTTAAAGAGCCCAAAAGTAAAGGCACAGAGGCGAATGCAACAATACAATGTCGAACGAACGATTAGCCATCGTCATCGCTTTTCCATAGCAGATGAGCTGTCAACAATTGGATGAGCAGATTTGGGGTCCAGGAGAAGTACACTCTGATCAAGGGCAAAATTTTGAATCAAAAGGCTTTCTGGAAGTGTGCCAATATATGGGAATAAAAAAGATAAGAACAACGCCACTATACTCTCAATCTGAAGGAATGATCAAGCGATACAATAGGATCTTGAATGAGCATCTGCCTAAGGTCGTCAGCAACTGCCAGCGGGACAAGTCCGACACATACCTCTCTTATTAATGCCCTGCCGAAACGCGGTCTAAAGCTCAACAGGACATACACCATCCAAGATCTTATTTGGTCAAATATAGGGTGATTCATCGTGAGGTTTGATTTATAATGTTAAATAAAACTCATAAATTTGTAAGTGAATTTAAAATTCTTTTTATTTTGTTAAAAGAACAATTCAAGGCATTTACTTTTTGAAAATGATATTATGTAAATGTTGGCCATGATTACGTCAGAGGTAGTCCATTCGAAAGGTCCAATTTTGGGCGACTGGTATCTCGCGGATAACACAAGTAATGTTGGCTTCCAAAGCGTCAATCGTAGCTGGCCTAATCTGAAGATCTGAGACTTTACATATCCCTAGAGAAAATAGTTCATAGGTGTGATATCGCATGATCTAGGCGGCCACTTTTTACCGTAGCAAAACATAAAATTTAGTGCTCATCAAAATAATTTCTCACCAAGTTCATTGTTTCACGCACTGTACGGCTCGTAGCGTCTTTTGAAACCAGAGCTCACCAAGACTATGTGCTTGAATTTCAGGAAGCACATAGTCCCTTAACATGGCGCGATAACGTTTACCAACCATTGACGGTAACATTCTGATTTGCCTCATTTTTGAAGAAATATGGACCAATGATTCCACCAGCCCATAAACCACACCATACCGTTGTTTTTAAATGATGTAATGGTAGCTCTTGGTACTCTTCGGGTTGCTCATCAGTCCAAATACGACAATTTTGTTTATTAACGTATGCATTGAGCCAAAAATGGGGTTCATTACTGAACAAAATTTCACGATAAGAAATAACAGGATTTTCATTGAGTTTTTCAGAGCCCATTCAGAGTATGGTTTAAATTCTTGCACAAGTTGAATTTTGTACGCTTTTAGGCCGAGATCCTCACGTAAAATACGATAAGCCAAGCTGCTGATTTATCACGGTCTTCGCGTACACTCTCAGCTACAGCTGCTATAGTCTCTTTACTACCTGCTGGATGTAGGCTAACCGATCGAGTATCATTCACTAATGTAAACTGGGACTCAAGCTTGCGAATGGTATTGGCAATAGTGGTTTCAGTAGGTCGATTATGCGCTACCGTAAGTTCCTCGAATCGCACGAAAAATATTTCTCACTGAACGCAGATTTTCGTAATACAGCTAAACAATTTGGAAACGCTGTTGTAGTGTGAGTCTTTCCATGATGACTTGCCAAACGATTCTGAACAAAAATGACAAGGCAGTTTGAAAGGAGTCACGCGTGATCTGTCAAAAAAACCTATTGAAAATCAAACCTCACGATGAATCACCTTATATTTTTCTGGAGAAAATAAAACTGATTTTTTATATGTCATTGTTATATGTTTTTATGATATGTTATTGAGATCCTCAAAAGTATAATTTTTTATAATCTTATCTCCTTAATTCTTTTTCATTAGAATTTGACCATTTTTTATCCAAAGATATTGAAACTTTTTGTCTATTTTGATCTGTTTAGCTTGGTTAAATACTAGACGACTATATCGCGTAAGGCTTTCATTAATATATATTTGCTTGTTAGCTGATTGGTTACAAAAGATACCTGCTTACGTTTCTTACTTAAAATTTTATCTTTGCATTCAATGGTCTTAAACTTAACACAAACTATATTCAGCGGCACATTGTTCGATGGCTTACGCTTGATAGTTTTGACGTCCCAGTCCCTCTTCCAGTAGCTGGATCGTAGAATGCAGCGCATTTTGCTTGTGCATATTGGGATTTCTACAATGTCAATGCATTTGGGTGCAGCTTTTGCTGCAGGATGTTGACGATACGCTGCAAATTGACGACCTTCTTGGAAAGATTGAAATTTTCTTCCTTCCATTTCCCTCAGAGCAACGATGTCATTATGTTGTACATTCATCGTAACGGGAGCTGCTTCGTTCTGAATTTGTGGGTAGCAGAGGAGATGAAGTGCTGGAGGACAAAAAACCTGCTTCACATGCTGTTGCACTGAGTTTGGGACAACTTCAACGGGTGCTGGCGCTGGATAATGGGTTGTGGCGGAGAGCGTAGAGAGAGCCTTCGATGATTATAACATAAAGTTCAAAGATAAGCGGTATTGCTCTTCACATTGGCTGCATCGCTTGCGAGGAGATTGACACAATCAGGGTGGAAGTAGACTTTGCAAGATGTACATTGGATTTTTGCATCATCCTTGCATCTAGGAGAGCTGTGGGTCTGTGAATGTGGCGCGTGTCTGCAATTTCTATTTGTGTATGTGTTCATGTCTATATTTTCACCACTCATCCCGTTTTTTTTTTTTCATTTTGCCTTCTTTGCCGCTCGAATCTTCTCAGTTCTATTAGGGTCCGCTCACAGCTCAGCGAATTGTGAATACAAATGAGTGAATATCTGCAAATAGGACCGAACTTTTATCCAAGAATATTATAATATAATATTATATTATATTCATATATCCATATTTCCGATATGAAAATTATATCGGGATTGTTAGTAAATGAATCAATATGAGCAATGAACAGATCAGAATTGTTCCGTAAGCTTCTTATATAGGGTGATTATGAGGTTTGATTTATAATGTAAAATAAAACACATAAATTTGAAAGTGAACTTAAAATTTTTATTATCTGGTAAAAATCATGGCATTTACTTTTTGAAAATGATGCCATGTAAATACTGGCAACAACTATGTCTGAGGTGGTCCATTCGGAAGATCCAATTTTGGGCAACTCGTTCGAGCATAGCGATTGGAATCTCACGGATAACACGAGTAATGTTGGCTTCCAAAGCGTCAATCTCAGGCCTTAAGACCTGAGAATCTACATATCCAGAGAAAAATAGTCCAAAGGTGTAATATCGCACGATCTAGGCGGCCAATTTACCGCAGCAAAATGTGAAATTAAGTGCTCACCAAAATGATTTCTCTACAAGTCTATTGTTTCACGCACTGTATGGCACACAGCGCGATAGCGGTTACCATTGGCGGTAACTTTCTGATTTGCCTCATTTTTGAAGAAATATGGACCAATGATTTTATCACAAACAACACTATACCGTTGTTTTTAATGGATGTAATGGCAGCTCTTGGTACTCTTCGGGTTGATCATCAGCCAAATACGGAAACTTTGTTTATTAGCTTATCCATTGAGCCAGAAATGTGCTTCATCACTGAACAAAATTTCACGAGAAAACACCGGATTTTCATTGAGTTTTCCCAGAGCGCATTCACTGAAAATATGACGCAAATTCAAGTCGCCTAGCTTCTATTCTTGCACAAGTTGAATTTTTTACGCTTTTAGGCCGATATCTCCACGTAAAATACATCAAGCCAAGCTGCTGAAGGCGACGAAGAATCGATTCTTCACGGTCTTCGGTGAACAATTTGGAGACGCTGTTGTGTTGTGAGTTTTTCCATGATGACTTGCTAAACGATACTTACCCAAAATAACAAAGCAGTTTGATAGGAGTCACACGTGATCTGTCAAAAAAGCCCAGTAAAAATCAAACCTCACAATGAATCCGCCTATACATAGTTCGGATGCCAAGTAAAACGAAATTCGGATCCCCACCTACGGAGCCCAAGGAGCTAAACAACTATGTGGACGACTTGCGCAACAGGATTCGTAAATTGCATGAAAACACACGAGAAAAGCTGAAGCTAGCGAGCAACCGTGTGAAGACTAGGTACAACATCAAAGCTTCAATCTTCCGGTTTCAACGAAATAAATCTGGTGTGGCTGAAAATGCATAAGAAATGCAAATCATCAAAATTGCAACAGGATTGGAAAGGTCCATACAATGTGATAATCGAGGCCGTGGTGTAGTGGTATATGCAAAGACTCCTCAAGTTGAGGGTCGTGGGTTCGAAACCCGCACGAGGCTGCGCGTGCTGTATTATGAGCTGCTAAAACCGGGTGAAGTCATCAATGGACAACGCTACCGAACACAATTAATCAGTTTGAAGAGAGCAGTAGCCGAAAAACGCCCGGAATATACGACTAGACACGAGGCAATAATTTTCCACTATGACAACGCTCGGCCCCACGTTGCTATTCCGGTTAAGAACTATTTGAAAAACAGTGGATGGGAAGTCTTACCCCACCCTTCTGACTACCATTTGTTCCGGTCGATGTAGAACGCCCTCACTGAAATCAAAAATTGGCTTGATTTATTCTTGGCTGCCAAGCCGGCGCAGTTCTTTTGGGATGGGATCCACAAATTGCCAAAAAGATGGGAAAAAGTCATAGCTTCAGATGGGCAATACTTTGAATAATACTTTTGTACATGTTCTTCTTAAATAAACGTTCAAATTTTGAAAAAAAACGCACGAATTAAATTAAATACCCCTCTGGAAAAAATATAGAAAGCTAATACAGCTGAGTCTCAAACTACTACACCACCCGCCCGCGCCCAGGAGAAAAATCCAGTAAAAGGGTATTCATATCCCCTTTGTGCACGCGCGGTATTATAAAAAAAAACTACTGACGGAGCCATATGATTTTTGGTCAGTAGTAACCCTTAAACGATACGTGTCATGTCATTCCAACTATTAGTTTACAAGTTATAGTGGTTTTAGTGAAAGAACTTTGTTTATTTTCAAAACAATGGATAAAAAGATAGTTTCGTGTGGTGATTAAACATCATTTTTCGACGGGACACGATACTGTTGAAGCCAAACAGTGGTAAGCGTTATGGAGACTTTGCACCAGGGAAATTAACTTTAATTTAATTTAAAAAACGCGGTTGTAAAAACACCAATTATGCTGAGCGTTCTGATTGCCCAAAGCGGCAGTTATTCCGGAAGACTTAAAAAAAAGTCTAGAAAATGGTTTTGGAAGACCGTAAAGTGAGGATGCGTGAAATAGCTAACACTATAAAGATATCAGAAGGTAGTGTGTTTACAACTTTACTCGAAAATTAAAGTAGGTGTCGCCTTTCTTCACACCGGATCAACAACAACAACATTTAACAATGGAAGAAAAATGGATCCACTAGTACCCACCTGAATCAAAAATTATCAGATGCAAGTTATGGCATCCGTATTTTGGGACAACAATAATATTTTGTTCATCTGCTATCTTGAGGAAGGTAAAACTATCAATTTCGTATATAACATGACATTATTGGATCGATTGAGCATAGAAATTAATTAAAAACGGATTCATGTGCAAAATGAAAGAGTGCTATTTCATCAAGACAATGCACCGTGTAACACGTCGATGAAAACGATAAGTGAATTGAGTGTATGTTTTAATTCCTTCCTCACCCACTGTGCTCTCTAGATCTCACACTGACACTGTGCTTTTTGCTTTCCTCAAAAACAAAGTTCCAGGGAAAGAAATCTGGTTCAAATGAGGAAGTCCTTTTATTGAGGTCTATTTTGAGAGCAAAGACAAATCGTTCTACAAAAAGAGGCACCGACAAGCTAAAGAAGCGTTGGAATAAGTGTATCACTCTTGAAGATGAGTATATACAATAGATAAATAAAAAAAATTTGTTTTTCTTTGTTCGACTAGAAAATTATTGATACATCACCCGATCTGCTCATAGATCACTCTTACGATACTGAGGTTGCAACAATACTCAATCAAAATCTAGAAAAAATCTAAATAATCATTGTTGTAGATTTTAATAAAAGTTTCTCTTCAAAATGATCAGCTCCATTAAATGACTTTTTCAAAGAAGAAATTAATTTGATTGTGAAATCTCCGCTGAAAAACAACTCTGGTGGTGGCTTTCCCAACGCGCAAGATCTGCCTAAAACTGATGCTGCAACCAGCACTAGTTGAGGCTCGGGTGGACGGAATTTGACAAAACTGCTATTTCTTCTCTGGCGCTCCGAATTGAGAAGGCCAGCAATGACAGCAATCTGAACGACGCTGAGTGCTAACATTGTATCAATCAAGCTCAACGGATTAAGGGAGCTAGCCAAAGTAAAGAAAGTTTGCATTTAAGCAAGTAAGAGTAAGTACTTCACGCGGCAAACTTTTGAATGGTTGAATAAGTCTGTGCCTAAAAACTAAGATTTGCAAGGGTTCATGAGGCAAGTCATGGAAATGGGGAATGTACCGATGCGTATTCGTACCCAGATCCCTGAACTTGAAACTGAAAAGTGGAAAATCAACTCTTACAAGGAGAGAGAAAAAATCGGGAGAACAAGGACGGCTCTTTTCTTGTTTTGCGCTTAGACAAAGCTTCTGTTGAAAGTATAAAGTCTAGGTATGACTATCGCCCCAACCTGCTCTTGGAAGGGTTAATTTCCACTTTATTTTTAAATGCCTGCAGATAAGAGACGATCATACCAGTACCCATCTATTTTGTGTACTTAGACAAACGTTCAACATTCCAAGTCTGGTAGTGCATCCCTATATCCCTTCTCGTATAGGAGACTTTCCGTGTTGAATACAAAACCTCACATAATATCCAAATAGGAACCATTCTCTCAGCTAGCTTTTATTACGAGAGGAAGGCAGCAAGTAATCGACTTAACGTTATGCAATCAATATGCTAATGAGATTACTGTGTGCAAAGTACTATGGGAGATCTCTATTTGAGATCGGATACGAGGTTTCGATCTTGTTGAAAAGAAAAACAGCTGGACACGATTTAATATAGAGCTCGGTAAGACCAACAGTGCTCCATGAGTGCAAAACAAAACACTTGTGAGGGTAACAGCAATCTTGCAGATCATACACCATGAGATGGAATGCAGACTGGTAAAGAAACCGGAAAACTTCTAAGCAGGACTCTTAAAACTTATTTGTAGGAGACTGGTCTCTTAACCGATCGAAGCAAAACGAATATAAGAAGCTTATTCGGATTTCGATCGAGAATGCCGATGAAACCATCAGGCTAGTCAAAGTTCTCGGCAGAGGAAGACCAATCAGGCTGGAATCACCAGCCACTATTAACGAAGATATACACGCTCGTCAAGAGCTTCAGACCTATAAGTCCAACTCCCTTTATGTTTAAGAGCATGAAGAGAATAGTCGATATCCATATGAGCAAAACTGCTCTGCGCATACCATACATCCTCCATCTGCGATGCAACGAGCTTACCTACACGGAAGATCTTATAAGAGTTCGCTTCAAATTCTGGTGGGCAAAATTGAATACGCACTCGACAAGACACAATACGCGCAATACAACGCAACGGAATGTGTAAATCGGCTAGAAAACATGGCGTAGGCGAATCACTAGTTTTGTGCATAAAAGCAATGCTGGTGAATAGGACACTGATGGTGGATGCTGACTGTTGCCAACATGTGAAGGAGGGGGAAAATAGGGGTTGCTCTCAAGGTGGCGTTCTATCTTCATATGTATATAGCTTTACTGTCTGCTGGATCGTGTCTAGCGACAATTTATTAAAAGATAAATTGGTAACTATAATATTAGGTTTGTGGGGGAGTAAGAAGAATATTCAACTTATTTAGTGATGGGCTGGACAAATTCTGCTTTTACTCGGAGAGAGTCCTTAAAAGAATACCTCTTAAGAAAATGTGGTGATATACTTGGCGATTTTGGTTTATTTAGAAGTTTTCTACTACACTAATGCGATTGTGTATTCGCCCCATATAAAATCGACGCGCTTAACACGTTGGGTCATGCAGTTTTATTCCTGAAGGACCACATGTCCCACTAGTGGGTCATGCGGTATGTGTTTTTTTCACTATTATTATCTCAACGACCTTAGAATAATATATTATATGTATTATTTTCCTGGGCATGTAGCTAAAATTCCATTATTTGATCCAAACAAAAAAGAGGTCGGTATTATTTAGATGTCATTGATACTTATTCAAAACAAAAAATTCATAAATAACAACAATCCTTTGACTTTTATCAAAAAAAAATAACAAAATGAATTCTTTAGTTCTAGGAAATAATATAAATTATGATAAAAATAATAATTAATGTTTCTTTTTGAAGCATTCTAGGCAAAATGCAGGCTTTCATCGCATTTATTGCAAAAAGTTGAAACTTTTTTGGCTTTTTTTCCTGCTTCGCTCCATCCCATAACTTTTGATAAGTCCTGAAAGCAGTTCAAACAACGTTTTCTTGGTTTTCGATTGCTTCGGTCTTTTTCTTGATATTCTTCTAGGGCATGAGATGAAGAAGATTGAGGTTCCGCAAGTTGACAGTTGTTTGCTCACATAGAGCTTTACATATCGATTTGCGAAACTCGACGATTTGTATATATTTTGTTGCATCTTTTCTTTAAAGAGGACCAATGCATTGACCACAGATGTTGATAGCAAATACTCAAAAGCAATTTTGTGGTACCATCTAACTGTTTTCCTTAAGGGAGTGAAATGGCGTGCCATTTGGTCTGAAATATCAATGCCTTGTTTATCGTGGTTATATTCAATTACCATTTTTAGCTTTTTTATGACTTCATTATTCATTATTCTGGTTCCTTTTTCTAATTTCTACGACTTCGAGGTCATGTTTTGTGCTCATCATAAGCACATCCATTTGTCTCTCCATTTGGCTAATACAACGAATTCTCGATTATTTCACCCTTCTTGATTTTTGCGTTAGTTACTTCAGTTAGTTAGTTAGTTATGCGATTATTGGGATCGAATAACTTGTAAATTTTTACGTCGTATTTATGGGACTTTCTGGAGTTGTATTGATGTAAATTTAATCTGCCCCGCCTGGGAATCATTGACTTATCCACTGCTAAGATCTAAGCAGGTATTCGAGAATTTTTTTCTAAAATTTCCAAAAACCCGTTCACCTTACCCAGATGATTGTTTCCAACTGTTGCACTGTCAGAGAAATGAATAAACCTCAAAATCAGTTGAAAACGTGTTTAAACCAGTCTAGAAGAGGGAGCACACCAACGGTGTTTTTATTAGGATGAGAAGTTAAAAACAAGTCTAGTATTTTGACGGTATGACACATCATTCTTCGAGTGTTGTCTGTCCAGAATAACGAAGAAATCAGAATGAGGAAACATGTAAAAGCTGTTTTTTTTTTTAAAGATTCCAAATTTTTTTTTAAATAAAACACAAAGAAATTGTATTAATTGCTAATTGCTGAAAGTTAATTTAATTTGTCTGAAAGACTATTTCACAAGATTTAACATTTAGTAATGTGTACCTTTGGGCATATGTCTACCACAGCTGCCTCGTATAAAGCACTTTTATAAAGGTATAATTTTTGACCGCTTTTTCAATCAATTTGGGGCATTTATATCGCATACTACTCGAACATTGTTTTGCTATCTGTGTGTCAATCCTTGCTGGTTTATTTTTTCTGGTAGTCTCACAGAAAAAAATAGCGTTAAATAGCAAGATCTTGGTGGCCAATTGACGGATCCATTTCTTGAAATAACGCCAAATCGTGTTTTCAATGAAGTGGTGTTTTTGTTGGTAGTATGGGGTGTAGCACCATTTTGTTGAAACCACAATTCTTCCGCCTTGATTTCACTCAAATTTGAGAATAAATAATCGCAATTAATCGTATTGTACCAGTGTCTATTGACAGTACTTGGGCTCCGCGCGCAATTTAAAGAAATATGGACCGATGATGCAACCGAGGCACAATCTACACCATACTGTACATGGTCTCTGGAGACAATAGAATCTGGTGAAATTCTTGAGGATTGTTCTCGCTCCAAATACAGTAATTCTGATAGCTAACGTTGCCATTTAAACAGCAATGAGCCTCATCACTGAACAAAATTTTACGGTAAGAAACTGGTTTAACTCCCAGTTCATAAAAAAGCTAATCATTTTGCCCCAATTGGATCTTATAGCCCTTGAGAACAAGATCTTTTTTTTCAGATAGTGGATGGATAATCCATCGAACTATATTGAGAAGAACCGGTGGAAGAGCGAAGCATCTGCCTCGTAGCGATAGCCAAGCTGCGCTTAGAGCCATGCTATAACCTCATTAGACATCCAAGCTAGTTCGAGAACTCAAAACATCACTGAATGCAACCGGAAAGCTAAATTCACAGAGTTTAATCCGGGCCCCAGGTCACAATGCGATCACGGGAAATGAAATTGCGAGGGAGGAGGTTTATAGGACCCGAACCTTCGTCAGGTCTGCCTGCGTTCTCGGTTTAGACTTGCATTGACAGTTAACTTTCATATGAGCACAACTGCAAACGACATGAGTCTCTAGGTTGCAGGCGGACCAAAAGAATGCTTTATGAGGTGTGTAAGAGGTCATCCGCCTTCAGGCTTCTTACTGGCGTCGGAACGAGAAAGCACTTAAATGTGCTAGACAATGGATTAGCTTTTTTTTATAATTCCGCGCGCGCACTAAAGGGATATGAATACCCTTTTACTGGCTTTTCACCAGGGCGCGGGCGGGTGGTGAAGTAGTTTTAAAACTCAGGTGTTAGGTTTCGATATTTTTTCAGAGGTGATTGTCAAACTGGAGCCAGTGCATCCTCAACCAGTGGGTCTTGGTACGTGCTAGTTTTTAGTTCGTTACATTTAGCACAGCCAGCAACCACTCCAACATCAGTGTTATGCCTTCATGTCAGAGTTTAAACCGACGGGATTTATATAACTACATACAAATTCCATTAAAATACTTTTTCAGAGAATTGCCTCGCACGGGATTCGAACCCGCGACCCTCTGCTTGAGGAGGGCCACCCCAAATGCTCGTTGCAACAATTGTAAGTTATTGGATAGGAAGTCGGACAGAAAATGTATTTTTGGAGCTGAAAAAATGGTGACTAGCTTAAGATCATTTGCAGAGTACTCTACTTCGATTCAGTGAAATTTGTTGCATATGAACCCCAAAGCGCGTTGTGTGCATTCGTGTTATCCAACAAAATGTGGAGGCATTTATTTTCTAACGAAATGTTAATACAGCATGATGCTCTCATGGCTAAAAGAATAGGTTATACATATATTACGTCGGGTATGATAATACCGGTCAACACAAATTTTGAGTCTGGGTTTTGCTTAACTGATTCTTATTCCTCCAAAAAAGTTTGCTAATGTGAATGTCAATTCGGTTTTGACATTTGTGAAGCAAACAGAATTAGAATTTGTGTGAATAAGCAATGGAACATTATACTTTTGAAGAGCGCGTAATAATCGTCACGATGTTTTTGGTGAACCACTCGTTAGTGATTTTGGGGCAACGAGCATTTTGTGCTCATTTTCCTGCCCGCCTAGGTCAGGTACCGAGTAAGCCCTAGACGGCTTCATACCTTCAGCCGAGAACATCGCTGCCGTGGCTGAAGATATTGTTATTCCGAAAAATGAGCTTAAAATCTACAAGTATATTTGAAATCAGCTCCTTACAGTTCTCTGTTTTTTGTGTTTCCGAGAAAATCATGGACTACTACTTTAAATGCGTTGCTGGCTGACGAATATGCTAGCTTTTGCTTTGGCTTCGGATGACTTAAGAAACAATTTTTTTTAGATATTGTTAACTCTCAATCACCATTTTCACATTATCGTAACTTTCTTTGAGCATCACGGAATGAGAAAATTTATTTCCATTATGGAGAAGGACAGCTTTTAAACATTTTGCGGAACTGTCTATGAAAAGACGCCAGTCGTAATAAAACCATGGAATTCCGATTTTTTCAAACAAGCCCTTCACATCATTACAAAAGCAAGAATTTCAATTTACATTTGGGCAGGTTCAGACCTCTAATTTGTTGGAGGTAATGAGGTGTGGTTCGAAACTTACTGTTTTGATCACAGAGTCATCATTCTCATAGTTGGAACTGTGGGGTATAGATAATAGGATAACATTTATCTCTTGAATTAATTTTTGAAGCGGTATATTGCTGCAAGGTGCATTTTTATACTAACTAGTGAACCAAGTAAGTAAAATGTCAAATCTTCTCCCACCGCTCCATCCCGATTTTGCCTAATTCATCACGGTTCTCTTTATACCATATACTCGTATCACTGGTACAAAGGAACAAAAGTAAATTTTTTCAGAAATAATCGATGGGTTTAGTTATTTTTCGGTATTATTAGAAAATAAACTCAAAAATAATGTTTTGCTTTGTTGACCTGCGAATATATTTGTTTTAGCATTTTCATAGTTATTTGAATTTAATATCATATGGGTTTATTGAAGAGTTATTATACCAGAGTTGTTGTTGTCTTGAAGGTTCCTCAGGAGAAAGAGAAAACACGTTCCCAACCGAGTCGTGATTATAAATTGTTTGGTATAGCTGATGTTGTTGAACCCTTTAGAAGAAGTGGAGATACAAGATCTGGCCCAGTGCGAAAGTAGATTCGTCCCATTGAAGATTTGATAAGCTCACTTGAGCTTAGGCGGGGACGAAGCACAATCTGGAAAGTTAAGTAGGCTGCAAATTATGCAGCAAGCAACTTGGATTTGTGCTGCAATTCGCGAGTAAAATTCGCGGGTGAGTTGTAAAAAAAGAGTAAGCTGGAAAGCGTTAGTTAAGGAAATCGGTCGTAGTGCAAATTTGGGGTTCAAAACAAAAAGGGGGAAAAAAGTGAAGTCGAGGAATGTAAACCCAAAAACTTCGGTAATCCGGGCTGCTTTTTTTTTTTTTTTTTTTTAAGAAAAGGGTTCTGATATAGGGAAGACAAAATGATTTTGAAATAAGATGGACTTAGTGGCCTTGTTTGTTAATCTGCACATGAGAAAAAAACGGAGTCTTAATAAAAAGGGAAAATATCAAACCCTGGAACCATATGGGAAACATATTATTTGAATTATTAAGGTAGAATTAAATTAGGTCATAAGATTGAAATTTTGTAAAACTAACTGAATTAAAGGAACCGGAAATTTGTAAACTTTTGGAAAACATTCGTATGTTTTATTATGTCAGTGAAAGAAGCGCAAATACCACATTGAGTCGCAATTCAAGGTATGGGTAGTTAAGTTGTACGGTGAATTACATAGAAATTACAACTCAAGTTCTACCAAGCCTTTTCTTTTCGTTTGATACTCTTCATCCAATGAGTGATAAAGGATCTCATTCCAAAGAGAATAGTATATTTGATCACATCAGTAGCGGCATCCACGTCATTGTAGCGGAAACATAACTGTCAAAATTTGGTGACAATCCGAGGCTTAGTTTTGTTTTGATATACATTTTAAAACATCATATTAGTGTTTTTTGCGAACAAGAAAAAGAAGTAGTATCGCTCTGTGATCCAATTCTTGTTATTGAGTGGCAAAACCTGCAAGGAAATCAAACCCATTCTCGATAGTGTGTATAGGACCCATTTGCCTTCCCGTACAACCGTACAACCAAAAAACAATCGAAACAATGGGTCTTACGCGATGAACGTTCTCCAAGGAGGCGAAGACAGTGATGTTTTTTGGGGTGCGCGAGGTGTGATCCATGTTGACTGTACGGAAAAGGAAAACAAATCACAGGAGAATACTAAGTCGCTTTATTGTGCTGATTCAACGCCGATTTGAAGAAAAAACGACCATATTTGGCGAAGAAAAACATGGTCTTCCACCACGATAACGCACCGGCTCACACCTTCCAGCCGGCACTAAAGCTACAGCATCGGTGGGAAAAGTATATTGAGTTGAAAGGGGATTATACTGGGAAATAAACTGACAAAACCTAAAAAAGTTGCGTTGTCATTTCTAATCCGAGTTTTCGTTTAAAGAATATTTTCTGTAACTGTAGTTAACTGCCAGAGAAATTAACTAATATGACATAGTGGTCCGACGAGCCTAGAGGGAATATTCTATGTCTTATTACCTAAGTGTGAGTACTTAGTATATTTTGCAGTATTCGACAATAAGCCCAGATTTGTACCACTTAACGCGAATCGTGAAATGAACGATTTGAAATAAATCTTAGATGCAATTATATTCCCAGTATCTATTTCTAAATGTTCATCTTCATTATTGTTCTGTTTCTTCTGATTTTCTTGATTACATTTTTGTATTTCAATTACAATCTATCTTTTTCATTATCATCGTCTTCAGAACGAAATTGTACTCCATGCGTTTTTATGCGCACAACGCTGCTTTATTTTGATGAACTAGTAGTGATTAATTTAATATGAAATCTCTACAAGCTATTTTGCATAAGTGGCTATTATTAGTATCCTCTTTGTCCATATTTGTTCCGGCGTTTCATTTAAATAAAGGTTTGTTAGGCAATAATTCCGAATATAAGCTGCCGTAAAGACAAGCTCCTATGTGGAGTTATCTTCTCTTTGAGAGAGCTAGATATGTACGTCCATGCAGCTTCTACATCGCCAAGCTTTTGGCAATAAAGCTTCCAAAAAGAAACACCAAATTGTTTCCATTAAAGTTCGGTTTAGCAATTCCGTTTTGCTAAGAAGTATACCCTAAAATTAACTGATATTTTATTCCATGTTCAGTTAAAGCATTTTAAAATCCCTCAATAACTATAATATTTCACGCTTTGATATTTTTATTCGTCTATTAGTTTAATTTACTACTTGGTTTGTTAAACTTTTAAATGCGTGTAAATTAAAACTTTTGCGTTAATATGTCTCCCTAGACAAGGCATAAATAAGCGCACTCGCTGATATGACACTGTACTCTAACAAGCACACAATGGGTGTGCTTACCGAGATGAGAAGTTAAAATCAAGTCTAATATGTTGACAGTATGACACATGGTCTTTCGTGTTTTGTCTGTTCAGAATGACGAAAAAATTATATCAAAATGAGGATACTTGTAAAGGGTGCTTTTTTAGGTTGAGTTTTTTGTTTAAATAAAATACAGAAATTAACCTAATGAAGATTTATAAACCGCATTCTATAGGTCCAATTTTCGACCACTTTTTCAAGCAATTTGGGTGAGTATATCGCATATATCTTGAACAAGGTTTTACCTACTACAAAGAGTCAATCGCTGTTGGTTTATCGGCAAAATCGGAAGGTCTTGGTGGACAACCGTCGGATCCACTCTTCTCGTTCTTGTGAGTATCCAATGGAGTGGATTGTCTGCAAAATTTTTCAAAAATTCAATAGATGGCCGATGACGTCTACCGTAAATTCCGCGAAGTGCTTTTTCAGTTTCACGAAAAGAGCTTAAATTTTAGAAATAAAATTCAACGATTTATAACCGTTACTGCGGTTTCAACCTTTCCATGGTTAGATACCTACCAATCCTGAGTGAATTTCAAATTTTTCTCCATATCAAGGATTTCCTTCTCATCAAGAATTCCTTCCGAATTTCGCTGCTTTTTTAGGTTTTTATTTATTTTTTTGTTCTTACATCGTTATTTACTCTTACTATACTTTTTCAACTCACGCTCAAAAACAAATATCTTCACATGTGTACACAAAATCTGCCAAAAAGAACTCGTTCACGCTTGCAGAATCGGAAAAAGACTGTGTACACTATGTACACACAACATTTCCATGATTATATACCTACAAATCCTGAGTGAATTTCCATTTTTCCTCCATATACCTTATCAAGAATACCGTCGGAACTTCCCGGCTTTTTTTTTTTTTTCCAGTCTTACTTTCTCTACTCACGGTCAAAAACATGTGTACACAAAATCTGCCAAAAAGAACACATTCACGCTTGCGGAATCGGAAAAAGAACACTCTATAAACACATCAAAACACACGATTGCGGAATTCTGTCCCAGCTTGAAAATATTCCCACAGCATCCAAATTGGGGTTCATCTCGTGCAACAGCGTAACAATTAAGTTGAAACTAACTGGGTGTTATTAAATATTTTGTAAGTAATTAACTTGCTGAACCCCTCAATTTTGATACGTGTTCCTTTACGATTATATGTCGCCTCTAAAAAATCCCAAATCGATGACTCTATTACATGCACAAGAGATACTTCTTCCGGCTCCATTGAAATTATAATCTCACAAATCTTTACCATTCTATAAAAATATTGTTACTATTGAACAATGATATTTCTCTGGGCATCGATAACTTTTATAAGAACAATTTATTCACATACTTAATTTTTTTTAAATAAAAATTGGATCTCGGCTCATAATCTGTTGGAATACTTAAAGATTATAAAACTACGTGTGGATGGTTGAAATATAATAAACAAATATCCGGAAAAAATATTTTAATGTGTAATTTAAAAGAGTGCACAATGAAAATTGAAAGGTATGAAACAAAAGATATGACATTACATATTTTCAAAAATATGAGCATTGAGCATACAATTGTATTAAGAATCGAGCTTAAATTTTCGGTTGAGCTGTCGATACGGTCAGTCTTTAAATAAAGATTATTGGAAATAAATAAGAACTGGTGGGTTTCCGATTCAACTTGTGTTTTTATCTTACTTACACAGTCAGTAGGTTTGTAGAAGAAATTCATTGCAGTCCATATAATCAATACTCACGAAAATAAGTTGCTATGTGTACAAAATAAATAAGTGTGTATCCTTGTGGAATAAGCTAAAAAAATTCAATTCCTTTTTCAAATTTATCTGTGATGTTGAAAGGTTTCTTGCCAGTCGATTAATCAGTCATCTAGACAGAACTTCGACAACGGATAATCACTGAGAAAGCATGCGACCTCATCTTGTAGTTGTCCATCAACTCACCTCCTGAGGTGAGACTAGAGGACTTCAGACCAACTGGGGATAAACATGAACTAACCTGAAAATGTTAGGTGTGAGTTCTATTCCATTCCATTCGTAATAAAACTGACTTTATTATGCGTGATATAATAATATATAAGAATGGATTCATCATGTTATTATTATCTAAAATAGAAGAACTTGTAGTTGGCAACCTTTCAATGGAATATCATATAGTTACAATACAAGTGAATTAAAAATAAATCTGATTAAGTACATATATCAAATACGATTTAAAAAATTTAAAGGATTCAAAAAAATTTCGAGAAAGACGATTATAAATACATATTTTGGTAGTTGTTACTACTGCTCCGTAGTAAATTTCTCCTTGTCAGTTACGCAAAATTGTTCTTGTACATTACTTAAAATCGTTCTTTTTGTTGCTTAAAATTGTTTTCTTTATTAATTTAACTGTTGCATTAGGCGAGAAAATTTAAAATGGATGGGAAAAAAATTTACCGGAATTAATTAACCGTAACAAAAACATAATAAATTGTTGCCTTTTTTATTCACTAATTATATGTTTATTTTATAATATAATTATATATATTCCAACCATATATGTTGTAATACTTAAGTTAGGTTAGAATGGTGGTTGGAGAACCCACCTACCTTGGCCTATTGGCCCATTGTGCTGTCAAGTAGGTCTATGATCCTCTTACGCATGGAACCAATTTGAGCTTATGATGAAGTGCAGGAGACTGTTAACGTCTATATTCTTTAGATCGTTTAAGTCATTGTAGAAGAAAGCTCCTATGTGGAGTTATCTTCTCTTTGAGAGAGCTAGATATGTACGTCCATGCAGCTTCTACATCGCCAAGCATCCTTGCATACTTGCATATAAGGCAGTGTCCAGTGATGACATCAATTATGGCACTGAGATGTTTTAAGTTAAGAAGAATCGGACTCTAAGAGCGATTCAGATCCACCTTGGCCATATCCGTTTAGTCGCTAGACATATTGGAACACCGTAACGATTGGTGTACCTATGCTTTTCCAGTAGATTAGGTAGAATGTTTCCAATTTTGTCGAGTTCGTCAGCCCTACCATTTCCTGGAATGTTCCGGTGGCCCGGCACCCAACAAGGGTGTAGGTTGAACTGCTCTGCGGTTTTAGAATCTAGTGTTTCCGAGTCCAAGGACTTGATACCGGACTGATTATTCAAAAACATGTGATATCCTTTGCACGTATCACGTTTTGTGAATTTGTGAATTAGTAAATGTCTTACCTGTCATAATGTTCAGCCTTAAGAAGATTTTTTTTTTTTTTCGTGGGAAGGTGAGAAATCTTCATAGACACTATAGGCCCGGAGCCTATAGTAGTGTGATATTCTTACTCACTGAAAAACACCTCCCTTATGCAAACCACGTCTGAGTTCACACTGAACAAGTAGTTCTTCTATCGCATTTTATTTTGTTTTTATAAGATATCCTGCAGTCGATTTTGCATTGAAAATTCCTGTGTACTTTAGAAAAATTACGCGCTGCTAATCACAACGCTAGATCGAGAGTCTTAGTCCTTTTCAGACGGCGCAATAGATTTGTCTCGTCGAGGATCTGTTGAACAGAAATATTCGTATGACCTTGTAATCGATTATTATGTTTTCGCGCAAACATTTTAATTGCGTTCTGAACGTTTTCGACTCCTAAGTCTCTGTGGATGTCATCGTTTCTAATGTACCACGGCGCATTAACAATACTTCGAAGAACTTTGTTTTGGAATGTCTGTAATACATTAATGTTACTATTTTCAGTACAACCCCAAAGTTGTACAGCATACGTCCAGATCGGTTTTAGCACTTGCTTGTATAACAGCAATTTGCTCTCTAAACTAAGCTTACTTTCCAATAAGCCAGTAAATATCCCTATATTTGATTTCAAGCTCTTCACGTGTCATACCGAGATATTTGACCTCGTTCGCGTAAGGAATTCGTACTGCGTTGACAAACACCGGTAGATTTTCAATTTTCTTGAGAGTGAAGTTCACGTGGACAGACTAGTTTTCATTAAACGCGATTCGCCAAGTCTTTGTCCAAGTGTTAATCCGTATAAGGGCACGTTGCAACTTGGCAGTTGCTTCTTCGACTGTTTTAGCCGTTGCCAAAATGGCAGTGTCATCAGCAAATATGGCTAGGACAGTGTCGGCCGTTTGCTTTATATCGCGGGTTAAAAGCAAATATAGCAGAGGGCCAAGTACACTTCCTTGCGGCACCCCCGCCTTTATTAAAAGTGAAATATTCGTTTTCGTGTCTCACACGGAAGAGTCGGTCTTCCAGGTATGAACCTAAAATACAATTCAATTGCTTGTACCTTATCAAAGGCTTGCGAAACCTCAAGGAATACGCTTGAACAGACTAACTTACATTCGATTGCTCGTTCAATTACATCGGTTATTCGATGCACTTGGTCAACTGTAGAGTGTTGGCTTCTTAAGCCAAATTGATGATCAGGCAAGAGGGAATTTTTGTCAGTAATTGGTTTAAGACGATTAAGAAGGATTCGCTCGATGACCTTCGATGTAATCGGGAGAAGCGATATTGGTCTATATGACTTGACTTCAGTCAGCGGTTTACCGGGTTTCGGAACCATAATAACTTCGGCTACTTTCCACTGGTGCAGTACATGCTCTAATCTAATGCTGGCATTTATAAGATAGAGCAGCCTTAGCAAACCTTTTTTTGGCAACGCTTTAAGTATCTCTCCCGTTATTAAGTTATATCCCGGGGCTTTATTGGGCTTAAGCGTGTCTATAACTTGTCTAAGTTCCCTAAGTGTAGCCTTTTCTACTGAAAAGTTTGTCGTCACGTCTAGCGTATTGACATTCTCTGGAAGCACTTCCGCGTCGAATGGTTTAAACGTTTCTGCAAGATGGTCAGCGAAAACATTGGCTTTTTCCTTATTTTCATTCGCCCAGTCATCCTGGTTTCTTCTTATGTATGTGTATTTGGGGCTTTCGAATACTACTTTTATTGTAGTATGGAGTATGGAGTCGCTGTGAGTCTTTCAAGGTAATTATTAATACCTTGATTATTGAAGTCTTTGATCGATTTTTCAACAACTTGCAGAGCCTATTGAAGGACGTTTTATCTTGTGGTGCCCGGGCTTCATGCCACTTTTTCCGCGCTCTTCGTTTCTTCCTTATCATTTCTCTGATTTCCGGTGGGTATCTTATGCCGACTTTGGGAACTTATGCGGGGAGTGTTCTTCCAGGCCGCTTGCTGTATGAGTTGATACGGCGCTCTTAATGCTACTTTCAACTGGTCTTTGTTTCTTAACCAAGGATTCGCACAGTGAGAAAAGATCGAGGCCCTCTTCAACTTTGACGTAACTAGCGTTTACTCTTTTTCCGATAAAGAAGTCTATTAGATCGGGTGTTTTGGCGACATCCGAGGGCCAATATGTCCTGTAAAGAGTTTTGGCTTTTTGAGAGATACATCTTTCATCAGGTGTGCTTCGCGTTAAAGTCGCCACCAATAATGAAAATTGATCCAAGAGAGTTGAATAGGTCAATAAATTCGTGTTTTTCTATTTTGCAGCTCGATTGGCAATATATTGAGGATATATTAAAAGAGTAATTTTTATTTTTAGCGAGCACCACGCTCATTTGAAATTTGTCAAGTTCAATTATTGCTTCCAGAGTATGTCTGGAAGTCTGTCTGCAGTCTTTTATGAATAGGGATAACCCGCCTCTTGCGTTTCCCGAAGATGAGCGTGGTAGTCGCAGTAACATTTTAGTTCCACGCGCGATTCTGTCGCCAGGTGAGTTTCAGAAATTAAACATATGTCAATTACTTTTTCCTGTATGAAAATATTTAGTTCATCAAGCCTTTTCTGTAGCCTGTGGCATTCCACGCAAGTATATTTGCCATAATAAGTTGCAGAAATTGGCTTCGAACTTAAGAAGCCGTTCGACTATTATCTTATTTATTTAAGTCTGTTCTTCTCGAGAATATCTGAGAACAGATTTGAGGCAGCATCCGGTGATGTACAGTTAGTCATATTTTTGACGTTGTTGTTATTGGTGATTTTAGCGTTTGTCACCATTACCTTCTTTAAAGGCTTTGGAGTAGGATCGCTGTTGTTATATCGCATTCTAGCTGTCCCTGCGTTTTTCAAAGGCTTCTTGCCCTGTTTTTGCGCAAGTATATTAACTGCCTCGATTATCTTAAAGTCTTTATTTTTAAGGTCATTTACGATGTTTTCTTTAAGGCAAGAGGGATGCAATCCTCTAGCTACAACGCGTATGGGTCTTTTCGTTTTATTTTCGTACGTATGCCATTATACATTAATAGGCCATGTATCATTATTGCGAGATCTTACTTTATAATCAGTTGAGCACAGTGATTTCAGGATTATGTTCAACTTATTGTAGTCCGAGATTCCAAAAACGTTTACTGGCTGCGACGGTTTTTGTTTGGGTTGGTTTGTTGCCTTATCGACCTCAGCAGTGTTAAAGCTGGCTTGCTTCTTTGTTTGTCCGATATCAGTCGGGGAAGTAGCTTTGCGCTTCTTACCTGGCTTTTTTTAAGTATCTAGTCCGTTTCGCGAACTACCTCTTCTTCGTCCGTGTGAAAACTCGAGTTTTCGGGGCGGTCACGTAGCGAAACAGACTCAGACTCAGATTTAGATTGCGGCTTAATGGCATCTAGTTGCTTTTTTTAGTTCGGCACAGAGCAATTCCATATTTTGGAGTCTGGCACGGAGATCTTGTAAATTTTGTAGCCTATTCGGTGTAATGCTATTGCCCTGAGCTACCGACTGTGCGATCAGCGTGCTGGAGATCTCGTGACCCTTGAGCATTTTTTAAAGGGGTCCTGGTTTATATTTGTACTATTTTGAAGATTATTTGAACTCATTTTAGTTCTCACGAGTAGCGGAGAAAGGGTAGTCCGTCTGTCCAGAGTTCCGCATTAGACGATAAGGCTGGCTGTTCCGGAGGTCGCCAAGTATCCGAATGCTCCGTTAGAGATTGAGCTATTTTTATACTGGGCCCCCAACCTGGTCGATTCTGGCACGGGTCACTTAACACCTTAATCCGGCCCAGTGGATTTTAGTCGCCTCTTACGACAGGCATGCCTTACCGCGGATATAATCTAACCCCTAACCCGAAGGCGTTAAAAGATGTTAAAAAATTGTCAAAGTAAATATATAAATTTCAAGAAAACATGTAATGAAATCATAAACAATTTATAACGCAACTTAAAAACAGTGCCTTTTTCTAAAACCGCAACACAACACGGTACGCAAACCGTACATTTTGGTCCTTCGAGCCGGATTGGACACAAGTTAGAGTTAATTTTAGTAAGACATAAGTTTAAAAGTTTTTGGATTTGGTTTTGTTTAAACACACAAAACAAAGTAAAAAAAAGTACACACAGAATTTTACTCACCACATCAGCGGAAGAAAATTCAAACCAATACCTGCATCAACACCTGCATCACCACCTGCATCACCACCTGCATCAACTCCTGCATCAACAAGAACGGAAAACACAATCCAGGGCCGGTCATTAAGTCCATTAAACAGACAGCAACACAACAAGAATCCAGTCGAATCTCAGGTGAATCTTTTAACCTGTGTCCTGTGCTTTTATTCATTTTAATATTTGGCTGTAGTATAAATACATAACTATTCTTAAAATGGCTAGTAAGTTACAAAAATTTGTACTCCACCAAGTCGAACGAGTATTATAAGAAGTCCAATAAGGAGGGCTTAGCGGACCCAAATTATTTAAAAAAAAAAAAAACCGAATTTTATGCAGTTTATGAAAAAAATCTTAGATACATACTTTGAGTACAAGGCGATAATCCTTGTGGCTCAGAATAAAATTAAGCTGGTTATAGATACAAATACATCGAAAGGTCCAGAGTCTTCTAGAGATAAAGAACATAAGGAGAAAGTACAACCGTCTTTCAAAAATTACGTTACCATCATTCGCAAGCAGTTATAAGTGCTGGAGACCATTTCGGGATTTATTCGTCTCTTTAATTCATGAAAATAAGTCGCTGTCAGATATACAAAAAGTACATTATTTAAAATCAAGTGTCATAGGGGAAATTGAACGGTTACTACAACACTTACCAATCGATAGCAGAAACTACCAGCGGGCATGAGAGATTTTGATTGAGAGGTATGATCATAAGAAGGTGTTGGCCAATAGACAGCTCAAACTATTATTTGGGTAGGCTGCTATAAGCAACGAAACATCTAAAAATATAAAACAGTTACTAGATTCATCACAGGAAATCATTCATGCACTGTCAAACTTAGGTATTTCATTAACGAGTTGGGATACAATTTTGATATTTATAATCATCCAAAAGGCGGGCAATTTAGTGCAATAAATGTGGGAAGAATAACTGGGCAATGAAAAGGAACTCCCAACTTTAAAACAGTTCTTCGACTTTCTTCAATGCCGTTTTAGGACATTGGAGGCAGTTTAGCAAGCAACAGGAAAATCAACCTGCAAAAATAAGACCAATGTGCAAACATATTTTTCTAAAAAGGAAAACAATAAAGCGTTTATCTGTAGGCTTTGTCATGAAGAACATCATTCGTTCCGACAGTATAAAAAATTCTTGAATATGAATATTGATCAGAGGTGAAAGGCTGTTTATGAGGTAAGCGTATGCGAGAACTATCCTGCATACAGCCATTTTAAGCAAAAGTGCTCATACCAGATGACTAGTATAAATCTTCAGGCATCGGAGTTCCAACCTTAAAACAAAAAAGGATTAACGTTGGAACATCTAAATAGCTATCATTTACATACCATTTCAGCCGTATTGTTCGCGATAGCTTTAATAAAAGCTCGAGCGAGTGATGGTAGCTTCTTTACCTTACGACCCTTAGTGGATTCCGGGCCTGAAGCATCGTTTATAACCGATGCTTCCGCTTAAAAACGGAACAGACACGCGTCGAGGCTAATGGGTTGGGGAGGGTCTGCAGTGGAACATCTCATAAAGTTGTTGATCTCGAAATTCATTCGATGACTTCCAGCTTCGCAGGACGATGCCGAGCTTTAGTTTTCACTTCACTTTCGGGCCTTATGCCGGCCCAAAAAACTAACTAGGGTTGAAATTATCTGATCTAACATTTAGGCAACCAGGAAGAGTGGACGTTCTTCTTGGAAGTGATGTTTACGCCCATATGCGACGCAGATGCCCCATTGGACCAATATCTATCCGGACGTTCACCAACCAACTGGAGCTTGATAAAACGCTTCGCAAGTTCTGGGAAGTCGAAGAATTGCCCGCTGAAAAGGAAGAAAACGAGGTAAATAATAGTTGTAAAAAGTTTTTTTCAAACAAACACTGTCCGCTTACCAAATGGTCACTACAAAGTCTGTTTGCCTTTCAAAGGCTTTCAACATCTCAAAATGGCCCCATCGAAAGAAACAGCAGTCAGAAAGTTTTTAGGGTTGGAAAAGCGTCTAAACTTACAACCAAATCTATATTGTGAATATTCCAAATGTTTAAAGGAGTACTTCCAATTAGGACATATGACTCTGATCGATGAAGAGGATGTGCGTAAAACACCTTACCATTTTTTCATACCACATAATGCAGTTATAAAGGCATCCAGGACAACGACTAGGGTACGAGTATTATTTAATGCCACACAAAAACCGCTATTCAGTCCTTCGCTGAATGACATGTTGCACGTAGGACCAAACTGCAAACACCTGTTTGTGACATCATTCAATGTTGTGAAAGGTACAAATTTACGTTTACCGGAGAAGTCGAGAAGATGTACCGGCAGATAAGTGTGGATACTTCGTTTGGATACTATAGCTAGAAGAACTAAAGACATATCATTTAGAAACGGTCACCTTTGGCAATGTATCGGCACCTTATCTAGCAATCCGTGTTCTTCAGAAGTTGGCGGACGATGAGCCAGCTAGATTTCCGTCCGAGAGGTCGATCATCAAAGAAGAAACATACGTCGATGATGTTATTAGTGGAGGAGATACCGTAGAAGAAGCACAGGAAAGGCTGCAGGAAGTTCGACAACTTTTGGCGGCTGAGGATTTCTCTCTAAGAAAACATGCCAGCAACACGATTGATGTAGTCAAACATATACCAGCAGAACATTGCGATTTATATTTCTCAGTTCCATGTGATAATAAAAGCAGCTTCAAGACGCTGGGAGTGAAATGGTTTCCAAAATCCGATACATTTTCATTTCAGTTAGCGAGAAACATTGAAGAAGCTGTCACAAAGACATCTGTTTTGTCGTTAATTGCCAAGATATATGATCCGATGGGTTGGATTTCGCTGTGCATTATTAAGGCCAAGATCCTGATGCAACAATTATGGGGTCAAAATATTAATTGAAGCAATCCAATTCCTCAAAATTTAAGGCGAGAGTGGTAAGCATTTCGTGACGATCTCCCATCAATAGAGAACACCAATAAAACATCAAAAATAGATGAAGTACATGGTTTCAGCGACGCCTCAGAAAAGGCATATGCAGAAGCGGTCTATCTTGAATACACCACATTGCCTCGGCTGGAACTGTGCGGAGCTGTGCTGTTGGCAAACTTGCTATTTAAAGTCAAACAATCCCTCAAGCTAGATGAAGTCAATACCTGGACATGGACGGATTCTATCATCACTTTGTGTTGGGTAAACGCAGCACCATCCAAACGGAAGAAATTTGTTGGTCATCAGAAGCTCACAAAGTTTGCGAAATAGAGGAGCGTACCTTCAGGATTAAATCCAGATGATGTAGCATCTCGGGAAGTTTGTCCGATTGTACAAAACAATTTGTGGTGGAGCGGTCCAACATTTATACGGCAACAATGGAAAGCCACTTTTCCTTCTCAACCAGCGTACCTGGAAACCCAAGAAGAAGTTCGCTCAAGAGTAGCATCTCATGCTCTAAAAACGCAAAGGGTTTCGTTAATAAACTACATTTTGGAAAGGCACTCAACACGAAACAAAGCAAAAAGAATTGTAGCCTATTGTTTAAGAATGCGACACAACACTAATCGAAATAGAGACTGCTTGACACCACAAGATTAAGAAATGGCGCTTTTGTGTATGATCAAGTCAATACAAAGGGAAATGTTCACAGGCGACGAAGAGGAAAATAACACTAAAGAAGGGGTACAAAACTTTAAACCCATTTCGAGATGATAAAGGTATTCTTCGAGTGGGTGGAAGACATTCAAATTCCAGCCTTCCATACAACACGAAATATCCAATCCTTTTAAAATTGTACCACAGATTGGTAAAGCTAATTATAAGCGAAGCACACCTTCAAACACTACATGGCGGTAACGAAAAGGTAATTGCGTATGTCCGACAAAAATTTTGGATTTTTAACATTCGAAATGCAGTGAAAAGTTGCATTAGAGGAAAACCATTAATCGCTTCGCCGCAGCCCGACTACAACGTAGTCCAGCTTTCACACTTGGATCGATGGAAAAGAGTCCAAACTCTGACCCAAGCATTTTGGAAAGCATGGAGCAGCGTCCATTTGGCAAAACTTCAGCAAAGGCCAAAGTGGATGAAGAAGGTTCCAAATGAACTAAAGCTCGGAGATCTGGTGCTTGTCAAGGACGAACGTTTACCGCTACTGAAATGGAGCCTTGGTCGGGTCACAAAAGATCACCCAGGCCCGGACGGGTTCGTCAGAGTGCCAACAATAAAGACCGAGAGCTCTGAACTGAAATGTCTCATTACAAAAATATGTCGACTACCAAGCAACGACAAGATCGAATAAACAAACACTACCACTACAAACTATACCAAACGACATTACGAAGAAAGGTTCCTACGACACGAACAAAGGTGCAACTTAACAAAACTATATATAGTTCACAACAACAACAACAACAACAACAGTATGCATTAAATTCACAAGCTACAATCGAAAATCAACACAAAAACATCATTATCACATCATATTTCCATTCATCGACTTAGAAGTCGCCAAGTGGCTCCTCCTCGACAGTATTGGGGATATAGCCAGCACAGGAGCTCAAAGAGGCAATCACACCACATTCAAATTATATTTTTAATATAATATTTAACACAATATTTTCAGCACAATTTACACACAAACAACACTCAAAAAACATGATTATAAATAAATAAGAAAATAAACAACCAAATCAATACATATCTATAGTAATAAACAAATAAAATACAATACTTGCTGGCAGTACAATAACCGATGTTCGTTAAAAAAAAAAAACAATAAATACGCGAAACCAAAAACACGCACTTCACACCAGACACACCTGGATGATGGAAACTTACTTTATGAATGAACTAAATAAAAGCCATCATCATAAGTGTGAAAAGAACAATCATAGATATATGACACTAAACATTGCCCATTAATTATTGTTGTAATATCGTGATCATGTTTATGATCTAGTACCACACTTTCTAGGTTATCACCAGGGAGAGGCCCCACATTATCGTAGCTAAGATACGCCGATGCCAGCCGGTAGGAGCCTTTGGCAATCTCTGGCCATTAAGGCTACTTTTCACTAGTATACAAATTCAAATCTTACCTTTATCTTTTGGATAGAGTAGAGTTTTTAAAAATGTCCCATGTCCACGAACCAAGCCTTCCGTGATCCATGGTACTTGGATTAGGATGATGTCTTTTGCGTTTTTGGAAAGACGCAGAATAAGTGCGGCCAAAGCCCTTTTTGAGTGATGGAGATTACTCTGGAGAAACCGTATCATTTCAAAAATATCCCAGAGTGTCCTCCACCACGGTGTTGTTTGAGTCCTCCGATTCTGAAAATAAGCCCAAGAGCTCGTTCTTCCTCTGATCGCGTAGGATCTCTTTTTATTTCGTCATTCTTAATTCCGGCCAATTTGTTTCCGTTCATTTTAAACTTTCTCGCCTAATCCAACAGTTAAATACAACTACAACTTTAATTTATAAGGTTTTATAATATTTATTATATTTACTAATGTAGTATTAATACCGAATTGGTAAATTACATCGCTGTTTAAGGTAAATCGAAAAGACGGAAAAACCCTACACATATTGGACCGAGTTATCAGAAATTGGATCGATCGCTTGAAGCACCGCCAAACAAGTCGAGGCGGCCATTTAATTGATATGCTATTCCACACATAATGGCATGAACGTAGCTTCAAAAGAAAACCAGAATAAATTTGTTTAATTTATATATGTATTATATTTTCACGTATATTTGAACTTCATAGCTTCATATTTATTTTTAATGTTAATTTGTACGAAAAAAAAAACTTTGATTTTTTTGATCAGTGCCTATCCGCGTGCTATTGACAGTCGGAACACATGGATAACAATGGACCGGTCTTGCGAATTAGTGAAAGAGTGAAAGAGTAATTCGCAACATCTTTAATTAAAAAAAAAAAAAAAACATTACCTACTGAATCCAGCGTGGATATCGGGGGAAAATGAAGGTGATCTAATTGAATAGAATGCGTCATTTCAAAGGAAAGATGAATCACGAAGTTGTTCGGGACGAACAACTTTAGAAGAGAGCAGGTAATATCTGAACGCGGTCGGCGCCATCTATATTTGATTAGCAGAATATTTTGTTACTTAAAAAGATTCAACTATTTTTGAATGGAGAATGGAATTTTCGACCAAAATGAAAATTTTTATGGAACGCCATATATTCCAGCATCCTCCAAAGGTATGCAAGCCAGTTCTAAATTGAAATTTGAAGAGTGAAATATCAATCTCGTAAGTTCGGTTTAAGTTTACGATAAAGTAAAGTAAAAGTGGTTAAGACAAGCGAAGTAAATTGTGAATTGTAACTGTATTGAATACAGCGATTGTAGTGGAAGGAATAAATTGTAACATTTTACATTTTTTGGGATTGGAAATTTTTTAATGCATTCTACAATACCTCTTTCGGACTAAGTTTAATACCTTAATTCCTTTACTTAAAAAAATCTCTTACTTCTTTGAGAAAGGCTGATTTATTAACAGACACCTTTAGACTTGTTTTTGTTAGTGTGTCAAAAATTTTCTGTAAATTTTCTGTAATATGTTCTTGTTGAACATACCAAATTATGGGACGTTGAAAATACTAATATATCGTCTATGTCAACTACGCAAATTTTGTTGCGTAGTTCTGATGAATTCATAATGTCCGTTTGGCGTGTAGAAAGCTATCTTTCTCTGTCTTTGGGGACGACCGCTATTTGACAAAATACTTTAGTTAAATCTAATGTTGAGAAGTAATTTGCTCTTCCCAAATTATCTAGTATGTCGTCTAGTATTGGAATTGGGTATTTGTCTTCTTCTGTTATTGTGTTTAGTTTTCATAGTCTATCACTTTAATTGGTTCCAATTTTGTCTTCTTTTTTGTGTACTATCCATATTGTGATGAACTATGTTGTATTATTCCTTGTTTTAACGTTTCTTTCATATGTCTTTCCACTTATTTTGTTATGGACACGTGGGCACCTATAGCTTCTAGCGTAGACTGGGTTATTACTGGTTTCTATATTGTCTTACTTTGTTTCTGAAAGTTAAGTCTGTTCCTTTTTTTTTATAGAATATGTAACATACTTGGTGATATTAATTTTTTTTTCCTGTTTTTCTTAAATATTAAATTTTCTTAATTCGTGTATCGCGGCTTTCATTTTAGGACCCAAGGCACTGTTCTTATCTGAACTGGTAAGCCTGTGTTGAACATTTTTAACGCTGTTTGTATGTTTCGATGAACATCATTGAGTAAATTCTCTTGTCTACTCTTTTGATTTAGAATGTCTAGTTGGTGAAGAATGTAGTTATAAAATAGAAGTACATTTCTTCTATATAGTGCTACTTTTAATTCTTCATAGAGTTGGTCAGTTGTTGCGAGTCCTCCAAAATTTGTTACGAGCATAGTTTTGATGCCATTCTATTTGTTGAGATGTGATAGTTTTCCATGAGCTTGGGTTTGCTGAATTCATTTTGGGTTTGCTGGCTAAATTTTTCATTTATATTCTTGACTTATAGGTTTTTTTGTTACATGTTTTTTCTCTTTTCCTCAACTATAATCTTCCTTCGCAACCATATGTAAGTAGTAAGGTTTATTATTTTTAGTTGCATGTTTTAACTTTTTGCTCATTTTTGCAGGATCACTGATTATTTCACTTGCGGACACAGCTAAAATAAAAACGCTTGAGGTTCCTCCCTTAAATCTAATTGTTTAATAATTCTATAAATGGGGTTTACTTGATAATAAATCCAAAGGTTATTTTATCACTTGTTTAGTTAGGATAGGCTTCGTCGAGGTTGTTATCTGTTACTTAAGCGAAAGGAGGTTATTGGGTTTGAGGTGATTTATGTGGTATGTGGAAACGAGATAACTCTGATATAACAAGGCCATCCCAAACGACTTTGCTTTCGTCAAAAATTCATCGCAAGCTTCTTAGTTTTGCTTTTTCGTTGCAAAGTTGTTTTGAAATGAATCAAAAAGAATTTCCTACAATTAAAATTAAATTAAAAAAGTAAACAAAAATATGATATGTCTTAAAACTGTTTGTACTAATATACAAATTATGTTTTTACCTTTTACAGACTCCAAAATAACTAACTTTTATTCGTTGTACTCAACACGACTCAAATTTTTTACTACATTTAAAGCAAACGTGAAAGCACTTAAGTTGTCTAATGCACAGTTGATTACAGTAAGTACAGAGAAAATGTACTGTATATATGTTTCAGTTTAAAGATTGGCTAAACACGATTACAAGTTCTTTTTTTAATTGGTGAAACATTTACAGACAATTTTAAATTGTAAGTCGTGAAAACTTTGCATTTCTGTAAAACATATCGTACTTTTATTTTGCAAGATTTATTTTTTTTTAAAGTTGCAAAGTGTAATGTGATTGGTGAATAGGGCCCAGATGTTGGCTGAAATTGAAGGAGTTTGAATACGAAATTAGATAAAATACAAAAAAGAAAATAAAGTATATGTGGTGAAAAATACGAATGTATTGGGACATGGGTGCATATGGAAAAATTTTGAAGAAGTTGATAGAGCCATTACTAGAATAAGATGAAGAATGCATATTTAGGCTCATTATCCTGGACAACCTGTAATAATTTAATTAATTTTCACATCTTAAATAAACCACATGCCGGTATTTGTAAAAGCACCTACCAATGATTGGAACTTAAATTATAGACTACCCAAATAACTTTAAAATTTAACAACCTGCTTTGGATATCCTCAAGTCAATGCAGCAATTAAAAGAATCCATTTGATGGAATTGAAGATAAAGACGAAAAAACATTTCAATATCCTGCTAGAAATTAGTAAAAAAAAAAAAAGATTTTTAGAATCGAAACAAAAGTCTTAATCTTAATCTTGATTTAAGGCAGACAAATTATATAACAAAAATAACTGTGGATACCAAAATCGTAGAGAGAATATTGTAGAAGAAAAGTCGGAAATACGCCTTGTACCTGTTACTTTGAAGCTAACAGTAAAAGAAAACTGTTACGTTATGTTTTTAATCTTTGACGTTTCCATCCCATATATTGCTTTCCAATTCAAACCAATCAGCCGTGTTACTTTTTCAATAAGAAAAGATTTAACATTTTAGAAAGACCTCGACAAATCATTCATCCTCGTTACTCCTGCCTAACATGTAAGTGACAATTTTTTATAATGTCTATTCGCCAGTAAAACTCCTTACCACGTTATGTCGTTCTAAATGAACAATAACAACTAACTGTTCTATTTTTTTTTCTCTTTGTTTGTATACAAAGTTAAAAATGGAAAAAAAAATTGAAATTTTATAAGGGGACATAAAACAGTTTCCGGAACGAGGAAGTGTAATATAATAGTAATAAAATGCTATGAAGTCATGGCGTTCTCGATTGAGCTTTTTTGTGATCTAGAGTAGAAAACTGATGTATAGGGTTTTCCAATAGGGACTTGACAACTTTGAATTTAATTTGTGTACGCATTCATTCACTAATCAAAACTGTCACTGTCAATTTATTCAGTACACTCAACATTTTCATCATGGTAAAGTACAATAACGAGTAACGTCTGCAAACTTCTCCGATTGGGTTCTGGAGAAAATGCGCCAATATGATGAATTTCATCGCAAAATCATCTTCAGTGACGAAGACCATTTTTGGCTCAATGGGTTCGTCAATAAGCAAAATATGCGTTATTGGTCAGGTGAAAACCCACATGTGCTTCATGAATCACCACTTTATCCACAATAACTGTTTGGTGCGATTTGCATGCCGGCGGCGTTATTGGGCCATATTTTTTCGTCGACGATAACGATCGTCACGTTACTGTGAATGGTCAGCATTATCGCGCCATGTTCACCGATTATTTTTGGCGCGAATTGGAAGATATGGACTTGGATGACACATTGTTTCAACAGGATGGTGCCACAAGCCACAAGCCACACAGCACACGCTACAATCGATTGATTGAAGAGTAAGTATGGTAAGCGTGTTATATCAAGACATGAGATAACGCCGCTTGACTATTTTCTGTGGGGCTACGTTAAGTCATTGGTTTATGCCAACACGCCGACTACGTTGAAAGAGCTCAGAGCCAACATTGAACGCGAAATAGCGGCCTTTCGGCCGAAATTTTGTCCAACGCATCGATAGCTGCAAACGTGCCAGCGGTGGCCATATGAACGAAGTCTATTTCCATTCATAAATGTTTTGATTGTACTTCAAACCAATAATAAAGTTTTTGAAATATCTCAAATGGTATTTAAAAAAAAAGTTGTCTAGTCTTCATTTTTTCGGACATAAAAATTTTGCTTCTCGTTTTCATTTTAGAATCAAATTTCTTCCCTAGATTTTATGACAAAATGTATAAACGTCAAATAGTATCTTTTGTGTGCGTGGTGTTTTCGTTTGGGCAGTCAGAAGCCTTTTTTTTCTGTGTACTCCGATCTTATTTCCAATGAATATTAAAGACTTCTTTGGAAAAACTATTATTTTTATTATCTTCGTTGAGTATAGTAAGATATTCATTTTCTTTTTTTTTCAAATATATTTGCTTGCGATTCAATTTGAACACTTAAAGATAATAACAAATTGCCCGAAAACATAGCCGGTTACGCGAAAACAGAGATCTATTTTGACACTACTGGTGTCGTGGTACATGCATAGACTCTTCAAGCAGAAGGTAGCGGGTTGGAAACCTGTGCGAGGCAATTCTCTGAAGGCATAACACTGATGTTGGAGTGGTTGCTGTCTGGGCTAAAATGTAACGAACTAACAACTAGCACGTACTAAGACCTACTGGTTGAGGATGCATTGGCTCCAGTTTGACAACCACCTCGGGAAAAATATCGAAACCTACTACACCATCGCCCACGCCCTGGTGAAAAGCCAGTAAAAAGTATTCAGATCCCATTGGTGCGCGCGCGGAATTATAAAAAAAAGCCTTCTACATAAATGAAATATTACTTCGGGATAATACGGTCATTACCGAAATTGGCAAAAAGGTCCACAAGTCCCAAATCAAAAACACTTTACTTTTAGGTCGATTCAAGGGCTGGCATTTGACATCGTCAACAATATTTGAGTATAATACACCAATAGTCACCCTCAATGATCAAGGGAATGGCAGGATCATCAGTGAAAATTTTCAGATGGTTCACATTATCAACAAGTCTGATAGGTAACCAAATAGATAACAGGAGTATTCTACGACCGCAATCGCTTCAACAGATTCAACAAACCGAACGAGTGTTAAGAGAGCTAAATAGAATAAACCAAATGAAAGAGAGCTCAATAAATTGGCTTGGACCCGCGTGGAAATGGATATCAGGCACACCTGCTGCTACAGATTGGGATGATCTGTTGAAAACACAAAACTGCATGATCGAAAATAACAACGACCAAACTTACAACAAGGTCATCAAGAGAATGGATAGCACCAGTATAGACAAATATAGAAAAAAGAAATTCGTACCATTAAAGTTACGACTTTCAATTATACAAAAAACCTATTACTGAACTTCTGTCAGAAAACACAATCTTTCTCACCAACTTTATCGGAACTCTAAAGCATTTAAACGAAGCCAAAATGCTAAGTGAAACGTTTGTAGTACGATTTGACAACGTACGATTTTTCGAACGCCATCAGCAATAAAAACTATACCAACCGGGAGATTAGAACCTTCCAGATGTTGCCTTCTAAACGAGTATTACACCAAATATAACTTTGAAAGAGATGCAATTAAATTTAGAATTTTTACACGATTTACAATAAAACAATATGAAGGAATTAAAGAAATTTTTAATCGTTAGCCAATTACAATATCACTAATTTCAAATAAATTTGTATACTTATAATTATTATAATTATATTAGTTATAATGCAAAAATTTAAGTATTCAACGAAAAAGGAATCTGTTCAGGTTCAATTACCCAAAATCAAAGATCTATTCCCTTAACCCATAAAGTTGAACATTGGACCTGCTCGTCATGATATAAAGCGGGAGGAGTTGTCCCACTATTTGTGTGAACTCAGCTCATTTGTGGATTCCCATATCCAAGAAATGTGCTGAGTTGCATAATACATATTATGTGCTAGCATTAGGGTAATTTTTTTTTTTTTTTTTTTTTTATAATTAGCGCACGAGTTAATGTATATTCATTGTTTTGAATCAAAAAAATATGTTTTTTCTTTTTTAAGACTGATTACAATATTCGGCCTTCTGCTATTTATACTAACTAGGATGCGGTTGTTATCGTATTGTGTTGAAGTATGTTTTCCGTATTGCAAGATAATGAAAAGAGATAGGCAGGTAGAGAACCTACGTTATTAACTCCCCTCCTTCTTAAAATGAAGCGTCCTCGCTTTAGATTAAATTTCTTTCTTTCGAAGTCTTAAAAGTTCTACTTCGTATATTTCGTTGTTTCTTTGCCTTCTTGCTATTGCTCTTTTTACTTTGTAGCATTCACAGAGTTTGAATGCGCCATGGATGAGTAATGCCATTATGCATAGCCCCAGGATTAGATAAATTAAGTATTGTATGGGATGCTCTGGTATCAGGAAAGTTGATATTTTTTTGGATGTTGCTGAATTTGTAATCGGCATATAATTCGATCATGCATTCGTTTATGATTTGAGTATGGCATTTTTGAATTCTTGTTGATGGTTAAAATATTGTTTCCCATCAACAGTTGTGGAGTAGTTGAACTGTATTAATTTAGGTCCGTCTATTTTTACACTATTCCAGGTATGCTTGTAGTCTGTGATAATATTCCCGCTTTCGAGTATTTAGAACGGTGCAGTTCTCGTGTATAACTTCGCATTTGGCTGTTTTAGTTTCTAATATATTAATAGTACAATTGTCTGGATTCTTAATTTTACTATTTCCTATGTAATTTTTACATTTTTCAATACGAGCGAATATATTGTTGCATTAAATATATAAATATTGGATATTTATAGGTGGTTATGATTGCATGATTAAAATAACAGATGTGTATATCGGCAAATTCCAAAATATTTATAATAGGTAAGTCTAATGCTTCATTAGATGTTATTTGTTGAATATAGTATCTTTTAAATTTAAAGTACCTGAATAAAATTTTTAGGAAAATTTTTTGTTTTAGCAATAGAGGTTTTAGCAGTTATGGCTTTAGGGTCGAGAGTTTCTAGTATTTTCTCAGATTGTGAATTTATTATTTTTTGTTTATTGTTGTTTTCTATTATCATATTTAATTGTCTTGTCTTGATTTTAATTAAGTCATCGTGATCGGATGTAACTGTTATAAACTTAAGAGTTGATCCTAGAGAGTTAAGTGATCGTCTAGTTCTAATGATGTTTGAGGGTAATTGTGATTTAAGCATTTCTATTTTGCTTATAAATATTTGTTCTGTTGAATCTTTAAATGTATATATAGAAATGTAGTGTCCTGAAAAACGTATACAGGTTCTGTTTCTATCATTACGTATTTTCTGTTTCTTAGATCGGTTAGATTGTCGCAGAAGGCGGTAGAGATAAAAAATAAAATTATCGTTCTTTGCATGCTTGCACTCGTATAACTATCCTTATGTATAATCTTACCGTGGTTTTCAAGTATAGGATTACCCCTATCTTTGTTTACAATGTGCTTGGCGTATTTCGGCACATTTTTGTTTCGACGGTGTGTTTTGGAGTACTTGCGTTTTTTATTATGGTATGAAAGTACCTTATTTTGTTTTTTTTCTAGTTTTTGTTTGATGTCAGGATACCCTCTTCGATTAAAAAAACGTCCTCGGGTGTTCTCCTATCACTGAATGGAGGGTTTTATTTTATTGTCGTACCGCGTTTAAAATTTCTTCTCTTGGTGAAGAATTATTTTCTTGTATTAGGACTCTAGTGAGTTCGATTAGAGTGTTGTGTGTACGCTCGACTTGACCGTTGGTTACCGAATGTAATTTTGGCGTTACGGTATGTACAATTTTCAGTTTTTCTTATACTTGTTTGCTGCATATGCTTGTGAATGCTAATTCGTTATCGGGGTAAATTTGTGATAAGATTTCGTCAATGGATTTATGTACATTATTTTTACTCGGGATTTCGCGTATGTAACAATATTTAGAATATTTATCAGTTGTGCTAATATATGTTTCCATTCATGTGAAATAAATCTAAATGAATATATTCGCTCACATGATTTGGTATAGGTGTAGTTTGGTTGTTTGTTTGGTCTACGTTCGTATTTATTTTTTAGGCAGATTTCACAGTCTTGTGTTTCCTTTTTACACATTTGGCGTATAGTTGGCCAAAAATATGTAGTTAGTATTCCTTGAGAGCTATTTTTATAATTCCTATGTGTTCATTTGTGTGTATGCATTACTATTTCTTTTTGCCTATTTATATTGTCTATGCCTTCTGTAATTTTTTGTGCTAAAACAATTGGTACATTTGGAAACGTTGAAATATTGAAATAAAGTTTCTTCATCAATTTTTATGGCGTTCGTTACCTTTGGGTTTATTATTCGTCTTAATCTGTCTAATAGTGTGTGTGGTCTGGTTTATATACCAATTTAACGCCGTATTCTTCGATGAAGTTTTTCCATCGTTTTAATTTTGTGTTCGGGTTTTTGTCAGAAATTGAAAAGATGAGAGACTGATGATCTGTATAAATTGTTAATACAGGTAATTTCTTAATTTTTGAAGTGACCAAACGATCGCGAGGAGTTCCTTTTCATTCGTACTGTATTTTTGCTCAGTTTTGTTAAGGGTCCTAGATATAAATGAAATAGGTTTTTTATTCTGAGAAAGCACAGTTCCTATTGCAAAGTTACTTGTGTCCGTTGTTAATTCAAAAGGGTTGCTGAAGTCGGGTTGGAATAATTCGACTTGTGTTTGTAATGCATCTTTTATTTTAGTTAAAGCCTCGAGTGCTGGATGATCTAGATTAATTAATATTTTTTTGGCTCTTTGATTTTTATTTATACTACCATTATCCCAGCGCAGAAATGTAGTGAGGGGTTTTACTATTGCAGCGAAATTGAAATATAGAATGTGCCTTCCTTAAGCCGAACGGCATTTTAAGGAATTCATACTTTACGCTATTTACACTCAATGCGTTTTTTTTTTTTTTTTTGCAACGTCTGGGATAGGGTATCTATCAGTGATAGTCTGAGCATTAAGCTTCTGAAAATCTACTACCATACGTCTTTTAGGTTTCCCTTAATTATCGGTAAATTTTTTTGCGACGGTCCAGATTGGAGAGTTGTATGGACTTTTACTAAGTTGTATAATCTCAATTTCTAATAATTTTTGCATTTCATTATTTATAAATTCGTTGTCTGCCATTGGATACGGGTATTGCTTCACCCAAATAGGATCTTCGGATTTTGTCTTAATTGTACCTTGTATTGTGAGTGGTAGGACTTCGTTTGTATCATTACATATCATGTATTATTATATAGCAGCGTCTTTTTAGTCATGGCAATCCGTTTATTCTCCTAAAAAACACATTTTTGTTTTTTTAGATATCATCGGCGTGTGAGGTGAGTGATTGTAGGTCCTCAACTCTGGTTTGGTTTACTTGTTGAGTTTTACTTGGGTTGTAGTTTTTTGATGACGGTACTCGTTTACGTTTTGCTGTATGCTGGTTTTCTTCCAGCACTTCCTTGTAAGTTTGTGACGGAACGTTTTTTCGTTGATTATACTTTATTTGTGGTGATATTTGTGCATCAAACTTTATATTTGTGTTGTCGTGGTATACGGACTGCTTCCTGGTTTGCGTAGTTTTCCATTGCTTTAGATCCCTGATCACCTGATAATTCTATTTTGGATAATGCCAAATTTAAGGCTTTGTTGACTTCACTGTGGAATTCTGAAAGTGTTCGTCTTTCTTGCGTTATTTTTTGCATCTCCTCTAGAAGTACATATACATCTCCTCTAGAAGTACAGTACATATGCCTTTGATCGACATATGTATAGTCGAGTGTGTTGATAATTGCACAGAAGTTTAACTTTGTGTAATGGTTGTTTGGTATATCTGCAGCCTCTCAAAAAATTTTTGAATGTAAAATTATGAATGCTGTATAATAAATCGGATGGTTGGCGAATCGTTTGATGTTCTCCATAAAAGTCCATGCCCTTTTCCTCCAGGATTTGTATTGGTTTTTGTCCCCATAAAAACATATCTATCTTCTATAGAAAGGGGGTTCAATTTTATACACAGTCCCACCAGGGTCTGTATTGAACAAGCGTTTGGCAGATTGAAATAAATTTTCAGGATTCTTAAATACGTTGACATAAAAAAATACAATATTTAAAGTATCTTGTTATGGCCTGCATTGATTTACACAATATTATTATAGAAAAAGAGGGACTAGGAGATGATATAGTTCTTGAAACATTGAACTCAGAAATTGATGAGCAGGATGAGCTTATTCGAAACAATTTAAACTCAACCCAAGCAGCAAGAGAAAAGAGGTTCTTGTTTTAATAAAACAATAAATTTCAATTTAAAATGTGTGTTTCATTTATTAAACAAAAAAAAAAAACCTTAAATAAAAGAACAAAAATTAGGTAAGCAAAATTATAATAGTATTCAGATAAAAAGAAAAAAATTAGGTACTCGTTAGGTAGGAAATTCATTTTTTTAATTAGGTAGATTGCTCAAAACATATAATAACAATAATTTTTCCTTTTTCTATTACAACAAGCTCTTGATGTTTCAAATCGTCCTTTTCTACTTCGTTTAAAAAATTTATATATAAGAAGTTCGTTGTTTTTTGAAGTTCTTTTTCTTTTCATTGGGGTTTCATTTCGTCTTCAGCAGATTCGATACATGCAATAGAAACTGCTTCGTCGTTTGGATTTTGAAATGTTGAGGTTGAGCACAGGAGGTTTTGTAGGAGAGATACACTGCGTCTCGTACGATTCTCTGCATCGGTACTCTGCAGAGGGTCGCCAGTTCGAATCCCGTGCGAGACAATTCTCTGAAAAAGTCTTTTCATAGAATTTGTATGAAGTTTTATATGAAAATCCCGTCGGCTGGGCTGGTTGCTGGCTGGGCTGGTTGCTGGCTGTAACGTTGTTGTTGTTGTAGTTGTAACGAACTAACAACTAGCACGTACTTAAGACCCACTGGTTGAGGATGCACTGGCTCCAGTTTGACAACCCCTTCTGGGAAAAATATCGAAACCTAATACACCTAAGTATCAAACTACTACACCCCACCCGCCCGTGTCCTGGAGAAAAGCCTGTCAGGGGGTATTCATTTCCCCTTGTTGCGCGCGCGGGATGATAAAAAAAAAAAGTTATCAAAGAAGACACAATATATAAGAATATTTAAATAATATGTAATAAAGATAGCTGACATGACAGCAAATTTATGATTTGGCTGAAATTTACTTTTTTTTGCTTTCACATAACTTTTTTGAACGCAAATGGCGACCGTACTAAGTTATGTTTTATTAATGGTAATATAAATTAAGCAGGTTCGGGTCAACAAGTTCATGACGACACACACACGCTTCACCAACGCATTAAAATTATTAAAATACACTAAAAAAAATGGTCAAAATTTAATAATTAATTAATGAAATTTTGAGCTCTTGCCTCGTAACCAAGCTGTCAGCGTAGAAGTCAACAGCTTCGAAGATTAAAGTCGGCACTAGAGCAGAAACGGCCAGGTCTAGTTAGTTTATCCAGCAGGATAAAGATCGCTCTCATACGGCCTTCCAGAAATTTAGTTGGGAAAAAATGGTGTATCCGCTCTACACAGCGTCCACACAACATGTGCAAGTTCGAAAAATTCAATACATTTACATTTTTACACAAATACACTTCTACTTTTGACACTTCGATACAAGAAATAAGAAAAAGAAGCATTAAGTGGCCAACTGATGTAAAAATAAAAAGTAGTTTTGTGATAAATAAAAGAAGAGATTTCATTTCTCCTAATATCTTTTGTTCTCTTTATTTATTTATTTGTTTTTTTCTTTTTGACATTTACTTTCTCCCAAGTTTAGTGAGAATCTTTAACTTTGACTGTATTTTTTTTTAAATTAACTTGCAAGTGCACGTTTGGCCTCAAGTTATTGCATTTGGTGCAAATTAATCAACCTTTATTTCGCGAACAAATGTACACATGTAAATTATTTGATTTTTAAAAGGAATTATAAAAAAAAAAACGGTTATTTAAATGCATATGCCTCAAAGTACAGAAACACAAAATAATTATGATAAAATCCATTTTTTTCTGTATCGTGTTAAAATATTGGGTATCTATTTTAATTCGTGCGGTTTTTTTTCAAAATTTTAACGTTTATTTAAGAAAAACATGTACAATAGTATTATTCAAAGTATTGCCCATCTGAAGCTATGACTTTTTCCCATCTTTCTGGCAAGTTGTGGATCCTATCCCAAAAGAACTGCGCCGGCTTGGCAGCCAAGAATGAATCAAGCCAATTTTTGATATTCTGCTCTGATGTGAACCGTATTTCAGTGAGGGCGTTCTGCATCGACCGGAACAACTGGTAGTCAGAAAGGGCAAGGTCTGAGTTATAAGGCGGGTGGGGTAAGACTTCCCATCCACTGTTTTCCAAATAGTTCTTAACCGGAATAGCAACGTGGGGCCGATCGTTGTCATGATGAGGAGTTATTGCCTCGTGTCTGGTCGCATATTCCGGGCGTTTTTCGGCTACTGCTCTCTTCAAACGGATTAATTGTGTTCGGCAGCGTTGTCCATTGATGGTTTCACTAGGTTTTAGCATCTTATAATATAGCACACCCACCTGATCCCAATAAATACAGAGCATGGATATTCGGCTTTGCCGTTGATTTGGCTGGTTGGCCGGGTTTCACATATGATTTTTTGCGCTTGGAGTTGTCGTAATGGATACATTTTTCATCACCAGTAACAATCCGACGCAAAAATGACTTCCTTTTGTGGTGATCCAGCAGCATTTCGGACATGCAAAACCGCCTTTTGACGTCTCTCGGCTTGAGTTCCTGTGAAACCAAATTTCCCTGCTTTGAATATATCCAGCTGCTTTTAAACGTTTTGAAATGGCTGCTTGAGTAACACCCAAAGATTCGGCAAGCTCTTCTTGTGTTTGGCAACAATCTTCATTGAGTAATCCTGCCAGTTCTTCATCTTCAAACTTTTTTGGCTGCGCAGGACGTTCATCGTCTTCCAAGCCAAAATCACCACTTTTAAATCGTGAAAACCACCTTTGGCACGTTCGCTCAGCTTGCGCATGTTCACCATAAACTTCCACCAAAATACGATGACCTTCGGCAGCAGTTTTCTTCATATTAAAGTAATGAAGAAGAACTCCCCACAAAAACACTTTTTCAGGCACAAATTTCGACATATTTGAGTGAAAAAAATTTATTGTTGTTTACACTTTAAATGAATCACATATACTGAAATGACGTACAATGACAGTAGCTTTCCAACGCATGTTCCAATGGAATTATAACAATAGAATAATACAAGTTACGCCATCTCTTAGCCAACCGCTAGTTATCGTAATTTTCTAAAATAGTATGTAATTTAAATTTTCAGCTATCTACTTGCACGTGTGTCTACAGTGCTATTCTGCAAATTTAGGATATTTAGATTTCCACTTGTTCCGAAGTTTAAAACTTCCTTGATGTAAAAAAAAATTAGGTCTTGGGGTATTTTTTTTTTTCGTCAAAATCAAACAAGTTTTTTTAGTGATGGTATTAAGAAGTTGGCTCAACGGTGGGCAGAAAGGTTGTCTAATTAAAAAAATTTATTTGACGTATAATTTTTTGCATTTGGTGAAAATTAATCAACCTTTATTTCGCGAACAAATGTACACATGTAAATTATTTGTTTTTTAAAAAGGAATTATAAAAAAAAACGGTTATTTAAATACATATGCCTAAAAGTACAGAAACACCAAATAATTATGATAAAATCCCTTTTTTTCTCTATCGTGTTAAAATATTGGGTATCTATTTTAATTCGTGCGGTTTTTTTTTTTCAAAATTTGAACGTTTATTTAAGAAAAACATGTACAATAGTATTATTCAAAGTATTGCCCATCTAAAGCAATGACTTTTTCCCATCTTTCTGGTAATTTGTGGATCCCATCGCAAAAGAACTGCGCCGGCTTGGCAGCCAAGAATGAATCAAGCCAATTTTTGATATTCTGCTCTGATGTGAACCGTATTTCAGTAAGGGCGTTCTGCATCTACCGGAACAAATGGTAGTCAGAAGGGGTGGGGTAAGACTTCCCATTCACTGTTTTCCAAATAGTTCTTAACCGGAATAGCAACGTGGTGCCGAGCGTTGTCATGATGGAAAATTATTGCCTCGTGTCTGGTCGCATATTCCGGCGTTTTTCGACTACTGCTCTCTAACTTCATTCGTGCGGTTTGCTAAGAGATGGCGTACCTTGTATTATTCTATTGTTATTATTTCATTGGAACATGCGTTGGAAAGCTGTTGTCATTGTACGTCATTTCAGTATATGTCATTCATTTGAAGCGTAAGCAACAATAATTTTTTTTCACTTAAATATGTCGAACTTTATGCCTGAAAAAGTGTTTTTGCAGGGAGTTCTTCTTCATGAAGAAAACTGCTGCCGAAAGTCATCGTATTTTGGTGAAAGTTTATGGTGAACATGCGATAGCTGAGCGAAAGTGCCAAAAGTGGTTTGCACGATTTCAAAGTGGTGATTTTGTCTTGGAAGACGATGATCGTCCTGGGTAGCCAAAAAAGTTTGAAGATGAAGAACAGGAAGCATTACTCTATGAAGATTGTTGCCAAACACAAGAAAAGCTAGCAGAAGCTTTGGGTGTTACTCAAGCAGCCATTTTAAAAAGTTTAAAAGCAGATGGATGTATTCAAAAGCAAGGAAATTGGGTTCCACTTGAACTCAAGCCGAGAGACGTCAAAAGGCGGTTTCGCATATCCGAAATGCTGCTGGAACGCCACAAAAGTCATTTTTGCATCGGATTGTTACTGGTGATCCATTACGACAACCCCAAGCGCAAAAAATCATATGTGAAACTCGGCCAACCAACCAAATCAACGTCAAAGCCGAATATCCATGGCGCGAAGGTAATGCTCTGTATTTGGTGGGATCAGAAGGGAGTGCTGTATTATGAGCTGCTAAAACCGAGTAAAACCATCAATGGACAACTCGACCGAACACAATTAGTCCGTTTGAAGAGAGAAGTAGCCGAAAATCGCCCGGAATATGCGACCAGACACGATGCAATAATTTTCCATGATGACAACGCTTGGACTCACGTTGCTATTCCGGTTAAGAACTATTTGGAAAACAGTGGATGGGAAGTCTTACCCCACCCGCCTTATAGCCCAGACCTACCGTTTGTTCCGGTTGATGCAGAGCGCCCTTACTGAAATACGAATCATATCAGAGAGAATATCAAAAATTGGCTTGATTCATTCTTGGCTGCCAAGCCGGCGCAGTTCTTTTGGGATGGGATCCACAAATTGTCAGAAGGATGGAAAAAAGTCATAGCTTCAGATGGGCAATACCTTGAATAATACTATTGTACATGTTTTTCTTAAATAAACGTTCAAATTTTGAAGAAAAAAAAACCGCACGAATTAAATTACATACCCAATATATTACGTCGTATTATTTATTATTATTATTTTTTATATATCTTAATTTAGTTTTTTTATTATATTTTATTAATTATTCTTTATACTATTTCTTTTTATTTATAGTATGTCTTGATATTTATTATATTTTATATATTTTCTATTATTTAATACTCATCAAATATAATATTTAAATAGGATATAGTTTTTTTTTTTTAATTTTTTCGAGTATTTATTATACCACATTGAAACAATTATTCAGCAGTGTTAAAATGTTTGCTTTCACCTTTTTACTCACAAGCTGACAAAATCTTTTGCCTATAAACTATATCTTTCTCACTATTAAAGAAGAAAAATTAAAATTAACATGCAATTATATTATTCAGTTTACGAATAGATTATTATTTTACTTTTTTATTTTATCTTACTCGTATATTTACAGTATTTTTTATGCGCCTAAAGGACAAGCCTTTCCCGATAATTTTTTAGGCAAACAAGGACATCTTAAAAGAAAATCAAAACAAGTAATTTTTGAATTTTATTTATCTGTTATACGCACACATTACTGTTATTACTCATAAGTTATTTAAAAAAAAAAATATTTTTTCTTATGTTATAAGTAGATTAAATTTAATTTAAGACTCGATATAATTTAAACCATATATTTTTAAAGAAAATGCTATTTTAACACGAAATATAGAATACATTTGAAATATCTTCATAAACCTGTTCCTATTTTTCATAAAAACATTTAATCGTTCTATTTGTGTGTTTTCAAAGACAGTTTTATTTAGGCTTATTTGAGAGGTAAATAAAACACGTCTATTGAGCTTGTGGGTCACATTGCAAAAGACGCACAATTGATGGATCGCTTTTGGCTCCTTCAATGAACTCCTCCAGGCTAAGTTTGCCATCTTTATTTCTATCCATTTGTCTGAAAATTTTATCAGTTCGTTTCTCAGGGGTACTTTCGTCTTCTGGCATCTTCATTACTGATCCGACCATTTTATATATTGCCTGAAAATAGTTATATTACAGAAAAAATTAATAAATTAAAAGTTCGATTTAAAAGGTGATAAAAATATGGTATGTACATATAACATTTTGTCACGGACATAAACACAAAATTTCTACAGTAATAAAGTGAAATAACATTATACAATACAATAACTATTATTATGTTATATGGTATATGAGCTGTTTCTCTAGTTCCTGCATCAGCTGGATCTTATATGGACGTCGAAATAGTGGCCGGACAAAGGGCAATTTTGGGTCATCAGCCACATTTCCAACGTTGACTCGTTTTAGAGAGTACGTGGCATAAAATTTATCTACAATAAAACTAATAGCGAGCTCAGTTTGTCGATTATGAGGACAACAAAAAGATATCTTCTTTATACTAACACACCAAAACACCACTGTTAAGAATTGGATGTATATGTAAGTCAGTGCTCTGTGACGGCACATATCAGAAAAAAGAAATAGTCGAGAAAGAATGTTTGAGCAATAAAGATCGTTGGGTTTTTTTGTTATATTTTTCCAATGTTAAACAAAGGGTTTGTTTTATTCTTTTTCTCCTTCAAAGGAAACATTTGTGTCCTTTGTTGAAACGTCTTGTTGAAACCAGAACTCACCGAGACACCGAAACCATGTGCTTGACATTCAGGAAGCACAGAGTCCGTTAACATGGACTTAACGATTACCATTACCATTAACATTCTGATTTGCCTCATTTTTGAAGAAATGTGGACCAATGATTACACCAAGTTGAATTTTGGACGGTTTTAGGCCGAGATCCGTAAAATACGTCAAGTTGTCGAACACGCTAAGTCAAACTGCTGAGAACCACGACAAATCAATTCGTCACGGTCTTCGCATATACTCTCAGCTACAGCTGCTATAGTCTCTTCACTACGTGCTGGATGTAGTCTAACAACCGGTCTGGTATCATCCACTAATTTAAACTGGGATTCGAATTTGCGAATGGTATTGGCAATAGTGGTTTCAGTAGATTGATTATGCGCACCGTAGGTTCTTCGAATCGCACGAAAAACCTTTACCACAGAACGCTGATTTTCGTAATACAGCTGAACAATTTGGGGACGCTGTTATGGTGTGAGTCATTACGCACATGATGACTTACCAAACGATACTGAATAAAAATGGCAAAGCATTTTGATAGGAGTCACGCCCGATCTATCAAAAAAAGCCTATTGAAAATCAAACCTCACGATGAATTACCCTATATATAGATAACCGTCAGGGTATGTTTATTTGGGTTTTATTTACATAAGTATTGGGTTATCTTGTAAATAACACCGTTGGTATTCATATTCATGTTTGTTTGAACAGCCCTCGATACCTTTTTTTTGTGTGAAATGCAGCAAGCAGACATATATTATATTACATATATACAAAAGGTTAAGAGAAAGAATAATCAGATGCTTCCAGAGAGAACATGTAGTGACATAATTTGAAAGGTTTTTCATTGATTTTTCTTATTTTTGTTTAACGAATTGTTTTCACATAAGAGAAAGATAAAAACAACATTTTCAATATGAAATGATTAATGAATGAAAAAGGTGGTTTATTTTTAATTAAGGGAAAGTTAGAGCAAGCAAAAGTTAGACTTGAAAAGTTAGAAGTCTATTTTTGTCATGCTTTGTCAAGACGCATGAAAAATGCATGGTACGTGTTCCAGATCAAGCTGCAACATATGATGGCATTGCTGAGATGGCAGAAGCGCATTATTACGGTGCAAAGGGGAAACTATTGGCTAAGGTTTCAGAATAGCCAATCTCCCAAACCAATCCAAAATGCACATCAACCATTGGCTTTACAGATGAACACCCCGTATCAACAACATGACATGAAAAATACTTGAAATACTTGAGGGGATTTCGATGGCACACTGACAAAATGGATTTACAGCGGTCATTCATTGACAGGTAAGGTAATGCGCAAGCTAGGGGAATGGCAACTCACAGAAGGTAACTACGTTGAAGCATGGGATATCGAAGCAACTTTATGATCGTATATATCCTATTTGCCGTAAACATTTGGGTAATTTTATCCCTTTGCAAGCCATTCAAGTGCTTCAATGAATGTCAAATGTAACTCATGAAGCTTTACGACAACTCCGTACAAAAGGTATTCCAGTTGATGGTTAGGACATGATTTTCGATATGCTCCATGAGCGTTTGGACCATGAAAGCAGTAAGCAGTGGGACTGCAACGTGATTCGATCGTCAAGCGGCGGCATTGGGAAATGTTGTTGATGTCATCGTTCACATCTGCAGGATGTACGAGTCACGGTGAAGATGAAAGAGCAACAAACAGCTATCGGGAATACGGAAAGAATGCAAAATCAGACTCGAGAAAGAAATTATACCCATGTGCGGCAGGCAATGGCAGTCATCCTCTTTGGACGTGTGATGATTTCAACTCTTTGAATATTGGAACACGAATCAATTTGGTAGCAAAAACGGGTCTTTGTCTAAACTGTTACAAGCGAGGCCACGGGGTCAAAAATTGCTTTCAAATTCCTTGTGTACGTTGTCCATGTCAGCCAACGCATCTTTGCATAATAGCAAAGATAATAAAGTTACATAGATATCGCATGCAGAGTAAAAAAAATATGTCACTTTTTCAGGCGAATCGGATACTACTATGTCCCAATTTGATCGAACTCTTTCGAATCGTGCATAAGAAATGATGTTCTTTCAAATTTGGTTGGAACAACAAATTGCTTGTTGCTTTTGCTTATTTCTCTTTGTGTTTTGTTTTTCATTATTTCTGTTTTTGACTTCATGTACCTAGTGTGTTTGTTTTTGTATTTCAGATTCTGATTGTGATTAATGAAACGAATTTTTTGTTAAGATTATTTCCTTTTTTTACGAACAGTGAGAGAGGATTAGCAGGAATGCTTATCTTGCAATAGGATACTGCCTTTCACTCTTGGGGTGTTAGTTTATAGTGAGGTCCCGGTGCTCACTCTTGCGGTGCTGGTTTTTTATTTTCCAGGCACAATATTTTCGCAAGAGAGAAGTGCAAAGTAAAGAATTTTTTTGCGTTGCTCAAAGCATTGGTTCTGTTCATCAAACCAGTTCGAGTCTCTAAGGTTTGTTATTCTCATGCATTTCAAGGCCATTCTCTCCCTTATATTTCTTATACGCGGACGATTTCTAAAAATTGTATGGTATACTTTGAGTGCTTTGACTTCCAAAATTACTATTTCAGAAAAAATTCTTAGCAAAAATGAAAAATTCTGACGGAAATGTTATTTGTTCATCACTTTTTAAAAATAATTTCGAACAATTTGCACATTCGATTTTTAAAAACATTTTAAACGCCAGATATCCTGTAAAATAACGCATTGCAGTTGTTTCCAATGAAATTCCATTTGTAATTTTGATTTCATTTATCACTTTTTTGAACAAAGTATTATCAAATACGGTTGTGTCTGGGAGTTACCTAAATTTCAAAATTCCACATCGTCATCATCACAATTAATATGAGGAGAGAAAGCAATTAGATTTGATGACAGAATTTTTGACATTAAAACATTAATATCGTACACAGAGGGATTTATGTTATTACCGCCTTTACTGCGAAAAGAAAATAAATTTTCCAGAATATCTTGATGAGTTCTCTTTGTAAGTAAATACTCAACTTTCCCGAATAAACCATCAATTATATCTTCACTAAGTAATAAAACTCCGTTTATTGTCTTTACCATTCCTTTTACACAAAAGTTCTTTGGAAGATTAGTAGACTCTTGCATTGATCTTAAGTAAGACAGTAATTGTTTAAGATCATTATAAGCTGGATTTCCGACCTGAACTTCACGCTTTAAAATAGTTTTATCGTAATGAGACTCACTATCCATACAGTCGAAAGCATTATTCATTTTTAATGTAAACGCTTGCGTTGCTAGTGCTTGATTTGAATTATTTTTTAGGCAATTAAGTTGACGAGCAGTTTGTATTGATGCTGCCGTTGTCCTACTGAAGATTTCCATTGCCAAGCGAACACTCATTTTTTCAAATGGGGGCTAATTTTGGGGCTATGTGTGAACTTGTAAATTTCAAGCATGTTTTAGCCACATTATCTCTTTCTATTTAAATTGAATATTTCTCTGAAAACATCAGAGGAAACATTACCATCTGGAGTAAGCATCAGATTTGAGTATAACATTACGCATGGATTTTAATATATGAGGAAAATCATAAAAACAAAATATTTTTTTATTATTGAAAATTATAAAAAATAATTGGTAAGCTTTCCTGTTGCAAACAGACAAAGTTCTTGGCAAACTGTCAAATTATTTTCTAAAGTAGTCTTGAGGTAAACCCCTTTGACAGAGTTTGCTGAAACAAAATAATTGAAAATACTTTTCTAGCTATCAAAGAGGTCGTTTACTTCTTGATCTTCAAATCCATCAATTAAGTCATTTTAGATATTGTAGGTGCGAAACTTTCAGGAAACAGTGGAATTTTATTCAAATAAAATATGGGGAAGTCTAAGTCCCAGTCTATCTCGAAGAAATTTATAAGCATTCTGAAATCTGTAAAAAATGTTTTTGGAAAGTTCTCTTTTCGCAACATTATACTTTTTGGACTTGGACAGCCCTATCAATATACCACAAAAAAAAAAAAATGTTGAATGCTTTGAAATATCAAGTACTTGAATTTGCGATGATAAACTAGTTGATATTTTGCTAGTTCATTATGCGCTTTAGTTCTAGAGCAAAGTTTTCTTCTCAAGCTTTGAATTTTAAATCTGCAGTTTAAAATACATATATATTTTTTTCAATTCAAAATTTGTACGTATTTTTCTAATAATTTATTTCATGTAACGCAAGGAGTAGTTGAACTACTAGAGGTCCTTCTTAGTTTTGGCAGCAGATGAAAGATTTTCTAAACTTAAGTCTAAATTTAAATTACAGTTTAGATTTAAGAACGGAACAGCGTCCCTTTTAAGCATTTTTTTGCCAATAAATTCCGAATAAATGACAAGCAAACCTGCCTTCACAAATTACTCAAAGTTTAATTTTTTTCATTTGAAGGATATGCAAAAATTTTTAGATCGGAAAAATTTCTGTTCGATTTTTTATAAGAAACGCCAGATTTCCTTTTACGTGTATCACACATTGCTAAATATTTGAGAGTATACCATTAGAGTATTTCATTGAGGTTTTCCAGAGCCCATTCACTAGAAATATGACGAAAATTCAATTCGCCTGGCTTCAATTCTTGCACAAGTTGAATTTTGTACGCTTTGTCGAATACGCCAAACCAAGCTGCTGAGAACGAAGACGAATTGATTCGTCACGGTCTTCGCGTACATTCTGCTATAGTCTCTTCACTACGTGCTGGATGTGGTATTACTGGTCGAGTATCATCCACTAATTTAAACTAGGACTCAAATTTGTAAATGGTATTGGCAATAGTGGTTTCAGTAGGTGGATTATGCACACTGTAAGTTCCTCGAATCGCACGAAAAACATTTCTCACAGAACGCTGATTTTCGTAATACAGCTGAAGAATTTGGAGACGCTATTGTGGTGTGAATCCTTCCATGACGACTTGCCAAACGATGACAAAGCAGTTTGATAGGAGTCACGCGTGATCTGTCAAAAAAGGCCTATTGAAAATCAAACCTCACGATGAATCACCCTATATATGCTAGATGTCTTAGTTCGCATTCCTCGGACATTTTGATAATACACGCAAAGACACTCAGGGGGGAGTTACATATAAATGAGGAGTATTAAAATGAATACCTTATCGTTTTTTGGATGCGATGTTACGGGTGCAGGTACTGGGTCCATTGATGATGTTACAGGTGCAGGTACTGGATAATTTAAAGATGATAAATTTCTGGTCAGCGAAACATATTCATGGACTAGAGTTCCGTGAGGTCAAAATTCCCTTCCAGATGGGAATCAGGATTTAAACGTTTAAAAGATGCTATTTTACGAGGTAGTTTGAACTTGTATTTGATGCATTTTACTAATAACCGCAACCGACGTTTTGCTGTTAATATAGTTCATTATGTCGTCGAGATAAAGATAGTTTTATAGTTAGTTATAGTTATAGTTATAGTTTTATAGATAGTTTTTTTTTTTTTTTTTTTGATCAAGTAGTCGTTGTTGGATGTTCTGACGTTCTTTCAGCAGATGATCAATTTTATCGAACCCCTCCATCAATTTTTGTTTTTTGTGATGTCAAAAACAAACACCTCTTGAATTTCTGCACAGATAAATTATTTTTGCAACTTCATAATTTTCCAATGCAAGACATCTGTCGAAATGCTGCGATGTATTTCACAAAAGAAGTAGAGGCAAGGTGTTGATACAATTTTATCAAAGTCTTTACCTTTAATGTAAATGCATTTAAGATGGACAATTTGCGGGCAAATTGCACAAGATATTTGTACATCATTTGATGCCTTTTTGCATATGTAGCATTCCAAATCACTCATGATGTTTTTAATATTTCCAGCAGATGACAAAACCAAAGTAGAATTGTTGGGGTAGTTGGTTGCAGTATTAAATGAGGATGGTTGTGACATGTAATGAGTGGAAAACAATGTAAATACGAGTCAATAGAGTGGAATACACTTTGCTAAAACGGCAGAACATGCAGTAAATAATGTACTCACACTTGGAGGGGTGTGAGATCGCCAATGTTTTACCAAAATGGTTGGTCAGCAGAAAAATTGAGAAATAAGAGGGGAAAAAGAGACACTCAAATAAGTTTAAATAAGGTTTTCTGTTTTAAGTCAGAAAATTTTTGGTTTTATTTTGTTAAATTAAACACGTGCAATAACATGAATCGCGGTAATAATATTTGATATAGGTATATCGACATCATCGAACCGAACTGCGAGGGTACCTTAGCATAAGCTAGTGACTTTACGTAGTCCCGCGGAAAATAAATGATATTAAATCGAACGGTCTTGGGTTCACTGTTCTCGTTCTAGTTAGGATGTGAGTATCCAATGGAGTGGATAGGGTGCAAAGTTTTTCAAGAGTATAATATTGTAGATGGCCGATGATGTGTATCGTAAATTCCACGAAATGCTTTTTCAGTTTCACGAAAAGAGCTTTAATTTTAGAAATAAATTTCAACGATTTGAAATCGTTGCGGCTTCAACATTCCCATGATTAGATACCTACAAATCCTGAGTGAATTTCCATTTTTCCTCCATATACCTTATCAAGAATACCTTCCGAACTTCGCTGCCTTTTTTTTTTTTTTTCCAGTCTTACTTTCTCTACTCACGGTCAAAAACATGTGTACACAAAATCTGCTAAAAAGAACACATTCACGCTTGCGGAATCGGAAAAAGACTGTGTACACTATATAAACACATCAAAACACACGATTGCGGAATTCTGTCCCAGCTTGAAAATATTCCCACAGCATCCAATTTGGGGTTCATCTCGTGTAATAGCGTAACAATTAAGTTGAAATTAACTGAGTGTTGTTAAATATTTTGTAATTAACTAACTTACTGAACACCTCAATTTTGATAAGTGTTCCTTTACATTTATATGTCGTCTTTAAACTATCCCAAATACCTTTCATGTACAAGAGATACTTGTTCCAGCTCCATTGAAATTATATTCTCACAAATCTTTCATTCTATAAAAAATATTGTCACTATAGAACAATGATATTTCTCTGGTCACCGATAACATTTGTAAGAACAATTTATTCACATACTTAATTTTTTTTTAAATAAAAATTGGATCTCGGCCCATTACCTATTGGAATACTTAAAGACTATAAAACTTCGTGTGGATTGTTGAAATATCATAAGAAAAATGTTTAAATGTGTAATCTAAAAGAGTGTAAAAAGGTGTGAAACAAAAGATTATGTTATTAAGTTATTCTTAATTTAATATTCTAATTATAGTTTTATTATTGTTTCAGCAGTAACATTAAACCTGTTAAAGTTAAAGTTTTGTTAAGAATCGGGCTTAACTTTTCGGTTGAGTTGTAGATACGGTCAGTCTAGTTTTCAAAACTTTTAAATAAAGATTATTTGAAAAAAAAAAATTAGGTTTCCGATTTAACTTGTGGTTTTATCTTACTGACCTCTGGACTGGAGATTAGAGGACTTCAGACCAACTGGGGATAAACATGAACTTTCCAGCAAAATTTAGGTGTAAGTTCTATTTCATTCCATTTGTAATAAAACGGACTACATATATGAGCTATTGGTGGTGGCGTGATGGTTGACTCACTGGCTGTCACGCTACCTACCTGGGTTCGAGTCCTGGTAGGAGCACAACAGCAAATTTTTTAAAGTCGCCATCACCCTTTCAGCGGACATTTGCAAACCTCCGAAAGTCAAATTCTGCCTATGAAAAAGCTTTTCAGGAAAGCCGAACGGAACCGGCAATAAATAAACAGTAGGGCCTTGCTCAGGAGTGTAAAAATTCACAAAGTGAGAAACACAAATGAATGCGAGAAGCTAGGCCTTGGCCCATACCAGGCTGTCGAGCCACTTATTTATTTATTTTTTTTTTTTATATGAGCTAGTTACCTTAATCAACTAGAATTATTTAAGGATATAAATAATAATTAAGTAATTATAATTAATTGTTAATAAAATACAAGAATTTGTAGCAGCTAACCTTGCAATAGAATTTCCGATAGTTACAATACTAGGTGGAGTGAAAAGTAACCTCCTTGACCGTCAGAATTCGCTCCTACTGCAAAAAAAGTTTATGGTGCCTAGAAGTCCGTTCATACTTAGGCAGACGTGCCAAATTTCATTGCAATACTGTCTTTAGTTTTGTTTTGACAGCTGATTGTTCTTGACGTCTTTGGCATCATGTTGAGTATGGACAAAAACGATTTCCGTTCTCTCATAAAACATTATTTTTTGAGACGCAAAACGGCGAAGGAAACAAAAGAAAAGTTGGAAAAATATTATGGGGCTAATGCTCCGTCAGATTACAATATAAAATATTGGTTTCGGGAGTTTCGTGGTGGCCGCAACTCCACTTCCGTTCAAGATGCGGTTACAGAGGACAATGTCAAAAAAATACATGAAATGGTGTTGGCTGACCGGAAAGTGAAGGTGCGCGAGCTAGCAGATACCACAAAGATTAATCCTGAGAGCACACGCCAAATTTTGGGCAATATTCTGCATATGAAAAAGTTATCCTGCCGCTAGGTGCCGCGCATACTCACTCAGTCTTTGGACTTGCTGATGCGGAATCGGGCGGACTTTTCACGTCGATTGGTAACTATTAAACATCAGAGAATAGAATGAGTGTATAACTGTGCATTATTGGAGCGATAAAAGGCAGAAATCGCTGCAAAACGACCTCACATGAAGCGAAAAATTTTAATTTAATCGCAACCACGAATAAAATCAATGACTTACGGCTATAATTGCTATCGATTTGGCTCCTTCAGACTATTATCTCTTCCCAAATCTTAAAAGATGGCTCATCAATAAAAAATTCAGCTCACGCGCGGAAATTATCGACGCCAAGGAGAAGTATTTTGCAGACCTTCCGGAAAATTACTTTTCGAACGGGAGCAAGAAGTTGGAAAATCGCTGGAATAAGTGTATCAAATTAAAGAAGACTATATTGAATAAAAAAAAAAATTATTTTGAAATTTATTTTTTCATTCCCAAGGAGGTTACTTTTCACCCCACCTAGTGTATAAGTGAATCAAAAAGAAGTTTAAAAATTTAAAAAACTCATGAAATTTTCGGGGAAGACCAGATTACAATTACAAATTTTGGTCAAGATAAGAAAAATGTGCAAACTAGGTGAAATATCAAATTAATAAATATAGACAAAACTTAGTTAAATAAGATAAAAATAGAGGGAAGAGGTTTCGTAGAAATAACAATAGCCAATAAAGTTAAGGATGACCCCGATGTAACGGCAGTTAAAGTAATGGTAATTACAAGACCGAACAGCTGAATTGCTGTTTTATCGAACCCCCAAACCGAAAAATCCGCAGTATTTTGTAACAGGAAAATGCCACTTGAGGAATCGTTATGTATAGTACAACAGTCTTTGTTAACTATAACATGCATACCTATTGCATTATTGGGTGACGTACGAGAAGCGTTACGGAAAATAAAAATGTAACGAATGTCAATGTAAGAAAAGGTGTTCTTATAACAAGTACGCGCATTCACAGAAGTCTTTAAGACAGGAAATCGATAGTGCCTGATTAACGAAGTTTGTCGGAAAATCCGATCCAACAAAAGCAATAGCTGCTCATGTTGATCCAAAAAAAAATGTGTCTTGTAGAATGGTTCAAATGTCCGCAAAGCTAACTAAACCCAAAACTGCAGCGTGGGGATGCAGATATGTAGAAGAAATATAGCATTACATGGAATTATACGAGTTTAATATTTCAACGGTCAATAAATGAAGAAGAAGTACTCAATATTGCGTCTGTCCGTCGTAATACGTTTAATGTTTGGAACTCTAATTATCATGATATGATGTCGTCCACTTGTTCGTCGGGTCGACCTGCGACGGAACTGCGGAGGTATAGATTTCGGCTACGTCTTTGATTCATCATAAAGGAATACATGTGTTGACCTACACAGGATGGAAAACCATATAAGCAAGGACGATGTGAGCGTTGTTATTTTAGCCATACAATGATTCCATTGAGGTTAGCATTGGTCGTATTTAGTGCGAGCGGCGGATGGATGACACTGACGTTCGTCATAACGCTGGGCACAAATTATTAAAGGGAGTTGGTCTTTGAAATTGGCTGGGATAAGGATGAAAGATCGAAGATCGAGCGGATGACAGAAAGAAACAGGGGGTCTTCCTTGATCTTTGGTGGAGAGCGGTTTGTCGCTCTGTAGTAAATTTATCTTTGTCAGTTACTAAAGTTGTTCTTATAAATTACTTAAAATCGGCTGGCAACTGCCAGCGGGACTAGGATCGACACATATCCCTATTTCTTATTTAATACCGAAACGCGATCCATAGCTCAACAGGTCATACACTATCCGAGATATTATTTAGTCAAACACTTCGGTTACCAAGCGAAACGCAATTCGGATCCCCACCTACGGAGCCCAAGGAAGTAAACGACTATGTGGATAACTTGCGCAGCTGGTGTGGCTGTATATTCCTCTGCGTAAGAATGTCATATCACCAAAGTTGCAGAAGGATTGGAAAGTTCCATACAAGGTGATAACCCGCATTAATAACAATGTCTAGGGAATCTAGGGGGATATCGGGGAAATATTAAGGTGGTCCAATTGGATAGAATGTGTCATTTCAAAAAAACGATTAATGATGAAGTTGGGACGAACAACTTTAGGGAGGGAGGAGTGTGATCTATATTTAAATAGCAGATTTAGATATTTGAAAAGCAGAAGCCTCAACCATTTTTAAATGGAGAATAGAATTGAATTGAGTATATCTGAAGAATATTTTTTGCGATTGGAAAATTTTTTATGCGTTCTACAATTCTTTCTTTGGGTAAGGTCTAATACCTTCACCGATTATTATGTGTAACTTTTTTGAGAAAGGCTGCTTTATTCAGAGAATACCTTAGATTTGTCTTTCTTAATGTGTTTAAAATTTTCTGTAAATTGTCTATATGTTCTTGTAGGGATGTTAAAAAAAACTAATATGTCGTCCATGTAAACTACGCAAATTCTTTTAATGTGTTCTCTTAAGGCATTGTTCATTATTGTTTGGAATATCGCTTATGAAGTTTTTAGTCCGAAAGGCATTCTGATGAATTCATAATGTCCGTTTGTTGTGGAGAAAGCTATCTCTCTTTGGGGATGCCTTATATTTGACAAAATCCTTTAGTTAAATCTAATGTTGAGAAGTAATTGCTTTTCCCAATTTATCTAGTGTATCTTCTGAGGCAAATCAGAATGTTACCGTCAATGGTAACCCTTATCGCGCCATGTTGACGTTGATGTTGCTTCCTGAAATTCAAGCACATGGTCTCGGTGAGCTCTGGTTTCAACAAGACGGCGCTACGAGCCATACAGCGCGTGAAACAATGGACTTGTTGAGAAATCATTTTGGTGAGCTCCTAATTTCACACTTCACGTTGAAGTCTCAGGTCTTAAGGAATAAGCCAGCTACGATTGACGCTTTGGAAGCCAACATTACTCGTGTTATCCGCGAGATACCAGTCGCTATGCTCGAACGAGTCGCTCATAATTGGACCTTTCGAATGGACCACTTTAGACGTAGTTGTAGCCAACATTTACATGATATCATTTTCAAAAAGTAAATGCCATGAAATGTTCTTTTAACTGGTAATAAAAATTTTAAGTTCACTTTCAAATTAACGTATTTTATTTTACATTATAGATCAAACTTCACGATGAATAATTCTTTATAATATAGGGTAGTCCGTTGTTTCTAGTTCCTATGGATTCCTGAAACACCAGATACGGATGGTGTCTTTTAATATTTTTTTTTGATAGTTAGTTTGTCATCTTGATTTTTGACTTATGTCGACTTTCATAGGTTCTGGCCTTCATTGACAGAGTTGCCTTGTTCCAGGATTTCGGTGTTGCCTTGATTGAAACGTATGTTGACTTTTGAATTGTGGGTGACGTTACTCTTGCTGTTGAAGGTAATATATCTTTGGTCTCTAACTGCTATCGTTTATTTGTTGGTAATTATTGTTGTTGGGGTATCTTGTTGGTTGTTTTGTCTTCTTTCTTCGTTAAGAAATCTTCAATTGAAATAGGTTTTAGGGCACAAAGCACTGTTCTCATGTGAACTGGTAAGCGTGATGAACATTTTTAACGCTGTTTGTATATTTCGACGTACATCATTGAGTAAATTTTCTTGTCTACTCTTTTAATTTAGGATGATTAATTTGTGAAGTATGTGGCTATAAAATTCTAGAAGATTTCCTCTTTATTATTTTTCATAGAGTTGGTCAATTGCAAATCCTACAAAATTTGTTTCGAGCATAGTTTTGAAGGATGATTTTTAGCTATCCTACCGACTGCGCCAATTTTGTCATGGGAATATTCAAAAAGAGAATTTTTCTTCCGAGACATTCCTTTAAGAGTTAAAATAAAAACGCTTTGAAGGAAATTAATTATTATTATTATTATTATTATTTGATAATTCTATAAACACTGCAACTAGAACTCTCGTGAATAAATAAAAAAAAAAAAATAATAATAGTAATAAAAATAAATAAAAAATAAAAAATAATAATGCAGTAACAATATTACACAACGCGGGTAACCGCTCATGCTCCTGTTGCCTGCAGTCACTACCGTTGCCGTATTTATCATATGGCACGGGCAATGACGTAATATACGGGGTGTGTTCAAAATGTATTTTTTTACGGGCAATGACGTTATATACGGGGTGTGTTCAAAATGTATTTTTTTAAAATTTAGCGGGCAACGTACATTCTTTATTATCGATTATCGAATATATGTTCACAGTTTCAAGTACAATATATAGCATACTTAGTTTGTTTTTGACATATAGAAATTTATTTTGGAGTGTTCGGCGAATTTAATAATTGTAAAAACTGGAGCAAAGAATTTGCATCTTCCAAGATGGCTGAGAAGGTGCCAATGACCAACCTCGCTCTGGACGCCCAAGCACATCAACAAAACATGATAATGTCTATGTTGTGAAGAAAATTGTCAAATTACCATAAGATAAGTTGTTGAGGAAGTTGGAACATTGGAAGGCTTGTATCATGAAATTTTTCGGATGTTTTGGATATAAGACGTATTCAGCGAAGTTTGTTTCGAAACTTCCGAAACCCAGGAGAGCCAAGATCTAAAAACGCACGTCAAGTTCGATCAAATATCAAAGTTTTGATCACTTTTGCAGATTTTTTGGCCAATCATGCATCAGCCATGCGACTTTTTTCTGTTCCCAAAACTGAAGGGACCTGTGAAACGACGGCGATTTACCATGATTGAGAAAATAAAAACGGCATCGCTGGAAGAGCTAAGGGCTATACCAAAAAATGTTTGTGAGAAGTGCTTCGATGATAGGAAAAAGTGTATTACATCCTGACTGACTCGAACTGCAACCAACTTCAGTCTGCTATAATTTCGAATCTGCGAGCTCAAATTTTGACACATGACAGATAATTTTATTATTTACAAGCCTTTTAAACGATTTGCGCCTCAGTTGTGTTGAAAAAATTTTATCCGCGATGGAATTCAAACGTAATGTATTTGGCTGGAAAATCACAAGTAGCTATCCTTAGAGTCCTCCAGAACCTCAACGTGAATAAATCATTTGTGCATCGAGCCATAGCTCGTTACCATAGCTCGCAGCGTTGCAAAACGCCATTGAGGTGGTCATAAAAAAACAGCAACATCGGCAGAAATGGTTCGGAAAGTGAAGGCATGAATTGAGCGAAATCCGCGTCAAAGTGGAAGATAAATGGCTCGTGAGCTCAACATATCGTTGGAACGGATGCAACACATACTGAAAAATGAGCTTAGGCTCAAGCCATTGAAGTTCCAAAAAGCACACGATCTTACACCGCAACAGAAAAAAGTTAGAGTCGAAAAAGCGAAGGAGTTAATACGCTTGCACGAAAGTGGTGAGTTGCCGAATTTGGTTTTTTCCGATGAGTCGCCATTTGTTATCGAGCAATATGTTAACAAGCAAAATGACCGAGTTTACTTGCCAGAGGTCCTTCGAAAATTTACACCTTCGAACGGCCACCAGAAAGCGGGCAGCACCGATGGTGATAGTTCGGGCCACCATAACCGCCGATGGTGGTATTTTTGAACCGTGGCGTCAAAATTAATGTGATCGTATACCGTGCAACTCTCTTAGAGACAGTATTGAAGCCTTGGGTAAACAATCATTTCGGTCGGAGACCGTAGACATTTTAACAAGACTCGGCACCGTCTCGCAAAGCGCGCGTCAACCAAGATTGGTTAAAAAACAATGTTCCACACTTCACTTCTTCGACATAATGGATTGCAAATTCTCCGGATGCAAATCCGTTGGATTTCTTTGTCTGGGGTATTTTGAAGGCAAAGGTTTACACTTAAAAATACCAAAGTTTGGACCACCTCAAACAGGACTTCGCTGAGAATGGGCCAAAATACCGCAGAGCCACTTGGGTGCAGCTTTATTCGGCCGTCTCAAGGCCATTATTCGCGCCAAAGGTGGACATATTGAAAACTACTAATACAATTTGAAAATTGATGTATTTTCCTACATTTTTTGCTTTGACACAATAAAATTTTTAAAAAAATAAAAAAATTATAGCATTTTAAAAAGTTCGAGTCAGTCACCCTGTATATCTTAGGGGGATTATTAATATTAACATTAATATTGATGAATAAATAAATATTTTTTTTATAAAAATATAAAGTCACCTTACTTACTTAAACACCTCGTAAATAACAACTGATGAATAGAGGGTTGTGAGTGTGGATTTTATTGGTGCACTGATTCCTCTTATTGTAAAGCCATAATACCTGCAACGATTTGATTCGGTGAATCAGAATTTACATTTCCCATCCGTGCTTGCAAATATTCTCGGATTAAAAAGTTGTCACTTTTCTGCATACGTACACGTCTGTAAGTACAGGCCAGCCGTTTTGGGACTTACTGAAATAGAGGATAGATCATTCAGCGCACCTTTCAGATCACTCTGATCTGAAGCTACAGCGCTATAAAATGGTATCAGTAATCTTCTTTCACCACGGTCTAGCTATTTATGTCCTTGTGATGTAGCTTACCAAAATCCACCACAATTTAATCGGTAATCTCTATTCCAATCCAGAATTAAATTTCATGTAGTTAAAATTAAATTTCCGTAAGCAAATTATTCACCACTGCTGTATTTATAGAAACCCCAAGCTGGACAACAATTCGACCTTTAATGAGTTTGATAATACAGGGTATCCCTGTACCCTCATACTGAAATCTTTATTAAGAGCGATTTTAATATACTCGTACGCAATTCTGGGTGGCTTCGACATTCTGGATAGACAACATGCGAAAGAAGGTATGTTGAGATCTTCGCTGCAGAAAACAATTTGACCCACCTTGTATATGAGCCCACACGAATACCAGTCGTTGATAGTCATACCGCCAATACCCTGGACTTGTTTTTAACTTCTCACCCTCGTAAGTGTCATATCAGCCTATTTCGCATACGAGAACCATATGGCAATACGAAAAAACCAATTTAATGGGACTTATCACCTTTTTTAGGAATTTCAACTGGTTGTTATGTTTCCGCGATAACGACGTGGATGCCGCTGCTGGTATGATCACAAGCACTATTTTTTGGAATGAGATCCTTTATCCCAAATGGGATAACGAGAATCAAACCAAAAGAAAAGGCTTGGTACGACTCGAGATGTAAGAAGGCTGCCATGGAGAAATATTTATTCGGTCCTACAAGGCCGTTAGAGAAAAGCCGACAATAGTTCAAACGAGCTGGGAATGACTGCACCATCATTCTTAAGCGTTTGAAAATCCAATAGGACTAAATAGTGAAATGTCCCAAAATTAGTAAACATTTTTGGTTGTTCGTCAAAATTTTGCCTCATCTTTCATCATTAGTCATTTATAATGACATTCCAGCTCTCAGCTTTTTGCTTGATGCACATTTTGCGGCCAGTTCGACAACTCAAGATTGTGCTTTGTCTCCGCCTATACTTGAGTACGTTTAATCTTCAATAGGGCGAATCTATTTTCGCTCTCGTGCAGTAGTAAAAATACTTAAAGATCTTAGCACACACAAACCCGCTAGTTCAGATAGTATATCTCCCCTTCTTTTGAAAAGGTGTTCTTCCACTTTAGGAAGGACTTTTCAGAGCATATGAAAAACAGCATTTGTCCAGCCAGTCCCTAAAAAAGGCAAATTTCCATTCTTTCCAAAGCCATAAAAACGCTGATAAACGATCAGCTTGTAAAATATCTCGAAAAACGAAAACTTCTCAATGACTAGCACTACGAGCACTTCGTAGCAACAGATCCACTCGTGATTTGATGGCATATCTTACCGATAAGTAGAACCAAAGCATACATCAATCTGGCGAAAGCAAGATAGTTGCATTTGATATTAATAGAGCATTTGACAAGTTTGAAAATGCGTGATTTTGTGATCAACGACTCTCTCCTTTGATGGATTTGAAATTACTTTTCGGAACGTTCAATTCAAGTTCTCTTGGATGGTTTCAAGTCTGATGATTTCTTCTACTTCTAATCCAATAATTCCTTTGCTGACCACAGTACTCTCTGTTTTTCATATTTGTTACCGGACTCACGTCCCTGCTGTAGAACGGGAACGGCAGCGTATGTCAAACTCGTTAAATTCCGATACTAACAGAATAACCAATTGGGAAACTATCGACAAAGTGGAATTTAATGCTTCCAAAACACATGGTTGCCTGCTATCGTTATAACGAAATTTAAATATTAGGTCTATAACTCTATTCGTGCGGTTTGCTAAGAGATGGCGTAACTTGCATTATTCTATTGTTATTATTCCGTTGGAACATGCGTTGGAAAGCTACTGTCATTGTACGTCATTTCAGTATACGTCATTCATTTGAAGCGTAAACAACAAAAAAATTTTTTTTCACTCAAATATGTCGAACTTTGTGCCTGGAAAAGTGTTTTTGCGGAGAGTTCTTCTTCATTAGTTTAATATGAAGAAAACTGCTGCCGAAAGTCATCGTATTTTCGTGGAAGTTTATGGTGAACATGCGCTAGCTGAGCGAACGTGCCAAAAATGATTTGCACGACTTAAAAGTGGTGATTTTGGCTTGTAAGACGATGAAGCAGCTGAATATATTCAAAAGCAAGGAAATTGGGTTCCACATGAACTCAAGTCGAGAGACGTCTAAAGGTTTTGCATGTCCGAAATGCTGCTGGAGCGCCACAAAAGGAAGTCATTTTTGCATCGAATTGTTACTGGTGATGAAGAATGGATCCATTACGACAACCCCAAGTTTCATATGCGAAGGTAATGCTCTGTATTTGGTTTGATCAGATTGGTGTACTGTATTATGAGCTGCTAAAATGAAACCATCAATGGACAACGCTACCGAACACAATTAATCCGTTTGAAGAGAGCAGTAGCCGAAAAACGCCCGGAATATGCGACCAGACACGAGGCAATAATTTTCCATCATGACAACGCTCTGCCCCACGTTGCTATTCCGGTTAAGAACTATTAGGAAAACAGTGGATGGGAAGTCTTACCCCTTCCGCCTTATAGCCCAGACCTTGCCCTTCTGACTACCATTTGTTCCGGTCGATACAGAACGCCCTCACTGAAATACGGTTTACATCAGAGCAGAATATCAAAAATTGGCTTGATTCATTCTTGGCTGCCAAGCCGGCGCAGTTCTTCTGGGATGGGATCCATAAATTGCCAGAAAGATGGGGAAAAGTCATAGCTTCAGATGGGTAATACTTTGAATAATACTATTGTACATGTTTTTCTTAAATAAACGTTCAAATTTTGAAAAAAAAACGCACGAATTAAATTACCAATATATCTTAACTATTTGTTTGTCCCAATCAGATTATTTTGTAATATGATTTCTAAATTTTTGAATTTATAAGATAATAAAGCAAGACTTTAAAAGTTGTGTATTACTTACTGTCACAATCTCCAACATTTCTTGGCGCGATATGTATCCATTCCCATCCAGATCATACATCGAAAAAGCCCATTTAAGTTTTTGTTCCAATTTACCTCTAGATGTCACGCTAAGTGCACACAAAAATTCACGAAAGTCAATTGTGCCATCTCCATTAGCATCGAATGTACGAAACACATGCTCTGCAAACTTAAAGATAAAACGAAATATTTGTGATTATAATAGGATAAGTTATTACATATTTGAATTTATAAGTCATATCAATGTTCATTATCATTGCTATTAAATGCACAGTACAAATTATTCGAATAGTAAATACAAAAATCGTGTTTAATTATACTTTAATTCCTATTTTAGGATTAAATGAAAGAGAATTTCAGTGTGCGTTCGATAAACGCCAGCCAAAATTATGACTTTTTGAAGAAAAATTATTGGACCAATTTCATCAGAAGAATCTCGATGAATCTCGAAATTTTCAACTTTTTGGTTGACTTTTTTTATCAAAACTTTTGTCCTCTTTAGGCCGAATGTTCTATCGGGCAACATGTATAGGGTGCTAGATTTTTATATTTATTGAAACCAAACGTGAGAAGAGCAAAAAATAAAATTCTAATGTATAGTATTCTACAAAATAACAAGTTTATTGTGATATTCTCTGGAAGTGAAGAAAAATCTTTTTCTTCCTTTAGAGTGTATTTATTTTAAAGTAGCCCTTAAGCCATCGAGTACCGAGAAAAAACATATTACAAAAATGCAAAACGGTAATTTATTACTTCTTGTGAAGACGCAAACGGTTGCCGACAATTTACTTTCTTAAAAAAACTTTTTCCAAGCTCTCCCCTATCCCCGTCATCCTTCACACCTATTTGCTGTGTGTCCTACACGTACCTGAAATCGTTTCTTTGAACTGATATTTAATTTATTGATACCAGGGTCTACCCCGCAGAGTTAATGCTTAATTTAAGCACAAAACTTACTATGTTAACTTGATACTAACAAAAATATATATGTATAGGTATTGTATAACTTAAAATAACACTCATTTGTCACATTTGACTACAGTTATGGACTAGGAATCCTAGTGTTTGAAAAGATAATAACATACATTATAGGAGTGGCGTATCGGAGAGAGTAATAGTGATAGTAGTGATAGTACAGAGTACTAGTTATGCAGAGAAATAGTGATATAGAGTAATAATGATACAGAGTAGTTATGATACATAGTAGAAGTGATACAGAGTAATAGTGATACACAGTAAGAGTGATACAGAGTAATAGTGATACACAGTAAGAGTGATACAGAGTAAAAATGATAAGAAGAAAGAATAACATCGCACTGCGAGGATTCTGACTTAGACTTTGGGGGGTGGCCGTGGTGTAGTGGTATATGCATATACTCCTCAAGCAGAGTATCGCGGGTTCGAATCATGTGCGAAGCAATTCTCTGAAAGTATTTTCATAGAATTCGTATGTAGTTATATTAAAGTCCCGTCGGCGTCAACTCTGACGTGAAGGCATAACACTGATGGAGTGGTTGCTGGCTGGGCTAAATATACCTCTTTGGATTCTGTAGATAGGGATCCGAATTGCTTTTACTTTGCAACAGTACTGTTTGACCAAATACATTATATATAATGTTTATAATGTATATAATGTATGTATATACAGGGGGTTTCGGATAATGTGTCAAAAACCTTATGGGGAGATTCCTTGACATATTTTGTAAAAAAAAAAAAATTATATATTTGGGATGTGAGTCGTAAATGCATCCCCCCCGAGATACAGAGGTTACGCTCCAAAGTGGGGCAGAATGGCCTCTGTTTTAGAACCGAAGAGTTAGAAGACTTCAGAAAATCGCTGACAGAGACAAGACAAAGATTCGCGGACAAAAAAAGTTTTCTCAGACAAAGACAAAGCTGTGCTAAATTCAAACTGTTACAAGTTACGGTAAAAAACGGCGAATAAAACAACTTAATTGCACTACCTTATATATAAAAAGCAATAATTCTTTAATTTAACAAATAACATTTTTTGTGTGTTTTAATTTGCATTTTGACATGTGGGCATTGTTGTCACTGAGCGCTACATTCAGTACTCCTTGGAATTACTGACTTGTCGGCTGCCTCCAGTACTTTGCCTTGGAGACGTATTCATATGCCGCGGAGTTAAGTGATTAATTAATTAAGTGGTAGAGTTGACTGTGATAGTTTAAAGCAAAGTCATTGCAGTTTGAAAATACAAGTTTCATTTCATAGTATTGTATTTTTTATTTTATTTTTATTTTTATTTATTTATTTATTTTTTATTGTTGCATCGGTTGCTGTGCTAGTCTACTAGGTGGAGTGAAAAGTAACCTCTTTGACCGGAAAAAAGGTTATGGTGCCTTGAAGTTCCGTTCAGTGCGATACTGTCTTTAGTTTTGTTTTGACAGCTGATTGTTGTTGACTTGTTTGGCATCATGTTGAGTATGAACAAAAACGATTTTCGTTCTCTCTTAAAACATTATTTTTGAAAAGTTGGAAAAATATTATGGGGCTAATGCTCCGTCAGATTACACCATCAAATATTGGTTTCGAGAGTTTCGTGGTGGCCGCAACTCTACTTCCGATCAAGTCCGCAGCGGCAGGCCCTCCGATGCGGTTACAGAGGACAATGTCAAAAAAAATACATGAAATGGTGTTGGCTGACCGGAAAGTGAAGGTGCGCGAGCTAGCAGATACCACAAAGATTAATACTAAGCACACACGCCATATTTTGGGCAATATTCTTCATATGAAAAAGTTATCCTGCCGCTGGGTACCGCGCATACTCACTCTTAACCAAAAACACGAACGCGAGAGCATTTCGAAAGTGTTTGGACTTGCTGATGTGGAATCAGGCGGACTTTTGACGTCGATTGGTACCTATTAAACACCAGAGAACAGAATGAGTGCCCGGCAATGAACTGGCACGAGTGCTCCGAAGCGGCCAAGGGAGGCACGATGGGTCGGAAAGATTATGGCGTCGGTTTTCTGGGATTGTCATGGCATACTCTTCGTGGACTACCTCGAAAAAGAAAAAACCATCAACAGCGAGTATTATTGTGCATTATTGGAGCGATTGAAGGCCAAAATCGCTGCAAAACGGCCTCACATGAAGCGAAAAAAATTTTGTTTTTGCAAGACAATGCACCGGCGCACAAGAGCATCGAAGCCATGGCTAAAATCAATGACTTACGCCTCCAATTGCTGTTGCATCCACCGTATTCGCCTGATTTGGCTCCCTTGGACTATTATCTCTTCCCAAACCTTAAAAGATGACTCATCAATAAAAAATTATTTTGAAATTCAGAAATTATAATAATAATTTTATCAAGCTAAAAAACTATTGAATAAAATAAAAAAAAAAAAACATTTAAAAAATTTTTCTTTTCATTCCCAAGGAGGTTACTTTTCACCCCACCTAGTGTAGTGAGTTCGTGTTCCCGTGGGGTAGTATATAAAGTATGAGATGGCTGAATATAATAGGTAAGTTCGTTTGCAATTTGGTAGCTTATTGATATTATGTTTTTTTTATAATACCGCGTGCGCATCAAGGAGATATGAATAAACTTTTACTGCCTGTCCTCCAGGGCGCGGGCGGGTGGTGTATTGGTTTGAAACTCAGGTGTGTTTGATTTCGATATTTTTCCCAGAGGTGGTTGTTAAACTGGACGGGACGAGACAGTTGATACGCCCAGTGAAATTGTAGATTAATGTGTATTGTTGTGCGATTCGTTAATTGGTAATAACATAATTTAGAGATAGGTCGTCGAAGTTCTCCTTGTTGGGTTTACACCTTTACCACCCTTGTTAATTGATCTGATCCTGGATGTGTACTAGTGATTCGACCGAGGCTCCATAAAGCTCGAGGAAGTTGTTCGTCTTTGATTAGGACCAGATTCTTAGCTTTCCTCCTAGCCAAAATGCTGCTAAAAATGCCTGTCCCGTCAAGTCACTAACCACTTCCAGATGTAGCCCTAGTAGCATTTGTTTCCGCGTCGCTTCCATCTCCTGATGATGTGTGATCCAGCATAATCGATGCCGACATGAGTGAACGGTCTGGAGCTCGTCACTCTCGCTGCTGGTAATTCTTCCATCAGCTCTTAGGCTACCGAATGGTACATCGATGCAGGAACTTTTTTACTGCACGCTTCATGTTGATTACCCAATATTTGGTTCGTAGACAACAGGCCATCAGTCATCTCGTGTGCATCCCGTATGTTGATTTCTGTCAGATGATGTCTTGATTCTAAAATTATAGGGCGACGTTGATTGTAAGGAATACCTGAATGCTTGAGTCTTCCGATAGCTCGGACGATTCCTTCACTGTCTGTGATGGGGTTGAGTGTCCCCATGCCTCTGGCCCCGAAAATCCCCTCGACGAACACAGCGTGCTGTTATGCGCCTTGTTCGTTTCCTCCGGATATAAGGGAATAAAGACTCTGGTGTCGTGGGACTTGCGAGCGTTATTCATGAACCGCATACAATAACCTATCGTTTTTACAAGACGACCTATATTTGATGTATATTTGGTTTATGAGGTAATATAATTTTCTGATACTTTAGTATGATGAATATATATAATATTTTTCCCTTCTTCCGTAATAAAATTTGAAGACTGAGAAGGACATTCAAAACTCCAATTTTCCAGCAGAAACGAGTGCAGTCGCAGGTCCCAATGTTTTTTTTCTGTTTTAAAAAAAAAGAAAAGAACTTAACGCTCAACAGATTATTATTAAACTTAAAATGCCGGAGAACGTGTTAAGTTTTTCGGAAAATTGGATAGAGAGAGAGAGAGAAAGATGTTTGGGCTTAGTGGTTATTTCGCTCTATGGGTGGCATTCAACATTTAATGGGGGACTAAATTATCAGTGAAAGTTGGCTTGTTGTTGTTTTCTAGTCAATTACTCATCTTACTTGCTTTTTGTTAACTGAATAAAAAGACGAATGTCTTTCGGGCGAGGATGGAATTCAAACACCGAACCTCCCGATTTGTAAGCTAGTTTACTAACACTTGACCCACGACCACCAACTGTGGACGGTAACGCACCTCGTGACTACAAATCTGCCGGGTTGTGTTACGTGGGTATATGTTTCCAAATTCTGCCCGATGTTATTATCTCAACAACTAGGTTTCTCACGAAAATTGAAGCCCGAATCCGAATGAGGGTTACCATCGAGTCAGCCCAGTCGTGCATGGCTGCGTTTTCCCATGGAAGTACGTCGGCAGTGTAGCTGAGAAACTTGGAAAGCAAAACCGACACACAAAATTTAAGACGGGGAGGACTTACTGCCTTCATTTTGAAATCATCAGGTGCATATGAACTTTCCCCTGCTCATCCCTCAAATGAACGCAGAATGCAGCCCATAATCCTTCTCTAACGTGCTGAGCAAGTTAATCTATCGTAGAAGTCTTATATTATTAATAGCTGGTAGATCCTTGAAATAGTGTTCCATTCCTGCAAGTTCGTCGGTTTTATTATTTCATCCGAAAACAGTTTCCGTAGCCAGAGTTGTTGCATGAAACATTCCGCCTGAAGAGTGAATGGTGAAATCCATCAAATTGGATCATATAGTCGAGCTATCGTCGACAAGATGGATCTTTTCTTTGGCTATGGATTATTCAAAGGAGTAAATTTAAAACAAAACTGGTCAACCACTTATAGCCATTAAACTCACAGGGTCTGCGGACTTACGTTCTTCGATGGGTATTCCCTTAAAGAGCTCTGTGTTGTTAGACGTCTACTTTGCAGCTCTGGGATACATCAGGTCGGCTTGTTTAGCCAAGCGAGATACGGAGCTCCTGCTGTTCCAAAAGTGACTGTGTTGAGTCGAAAGACCTTAAGCTGATTAAATCGATCCTTACGATAATGTATGAATTGATAATTTGAGTCCTCTCCTGTCACCCAAATCTGGTGATACATTTTATGAATGTCAGCTGAAAAAGTAATATTCGCCACCTTAGAATCATATCAATGACGTTCTGTTGCAAGGTTGGACCCGTCATCAAATTATCGTTCAGAGGGCTTCCGTCTGCTGTTCGAAAGGATGCATCGAAAACCACTCTTAGGTTGGTTGTGAAGGTACCTTCCTAAAAGACCGCGTGTTGAGGTAGGAAATAATGAAATTTGGCTAAAAGTTCTTCCGTTACTTCGACCATATGACTCAAGTTCAAATACTCATGAAGACACGATGTATATTGCTCACGGAGTTGGATATTTGCTACGATGCGCATAACTACTAGGGCACTGTTCTATCTTGTGGTCGTAGGGTGAGTAATTGGAGCAGAGGCCTATCTTATCAATACTTTGTCGATGATCAGAGATACTGATCTTTAAAAAAAACAGCAAGCAGGTTGTCCCTCGTTAAATTTGGCAAGAGAGTTTTGGATTGTTGGCCTGCGAGTGAACACTGATCCTATGAGGTGTTTGATTTTGGCAAGTCGGCCCTAGACCTGGTTTGTTGGGAACTAACTGCCTCCAAGGCTCAAAAAGCATTTCTAGGAATTGAGAAAATTTGGAAAATATTAGCAGTTACTTCGGTTTCTGTCTAGCACTTAAGCGCTCTTTCCAAAGTTGTTGTTTTTTTTTTTTGAGTTCTTGGAGCAACACAAGAATTTCGATGACATTCCACTGATCTAATGGAACATTAAATTTTTTAAGGCTATGGACCACTTATGTGGAGGTGTTCAAAAGTTGGTTGATAGATTCAGATTTTTCTTAAATTATGGGAACCTGATTGAAAAGATACTTCATCTTAGTGTTCACTTAAAACCAATCATATCTATCTGTGATGATAGTCCACGATTGATGTAGTTGCCGTTATAAATACTAAGGTGAGCAAAAATTTTCTGAGCTTCTCCTAACACACTAGAAGAAGGCAAAGCTATACTTAATGATTTTTGTAACATAAATTTGTATTATAAACAAGAAAACAAACAGTAAATCTAATCTAATCTAATCTAATCTAAATCTAATACACTAGATTTTAAATAATGAAAATGAAAAATTGTGTTTCAGAATGTGCCCTATGTTATTATTGTGGATGAGGGAGCGGATAAGGTCGTGAAACGGCCGCCACGTTTCGTATATGCCGGAAAAAAACTGACAAATTTATTTTTAGGAGCTTGATTTGAACCTTGTTTGAGTTAACAGAAGATACATCTGATTTTGTATCCTTCTTGTCACTTACTTTGACCTTTTTGGCTGCATTGAGCAGATCCTCACGGTAAATCACATACAACCCGTACAATTTTTCATAAATTTCGACTTTTTATTTGTTTCGCCATTTTCATCTTCGACGGACGTGAGAAGAGTCTTATGAAATGCTTTCGCTTCAATCGTGTCTGCCCTATTCCAGCACCTCTAAGCGCCCGCTGTTCTGCGGGTTTGACTAACAGTTTTACTAAAATTCAAATGATCTCTCACAATTTTTGTGCAAATTTTATTTAAGGCTTGCTTAACAATGGTTTTCAAGTATCGCAAAAATATAAAAATTAAATAATTAAGAGCTTATTTACAGCTTTTATTAAATAACAGGTCAGCTGAAAAGTTCGTAGGCTAACACGTAGATGGTGTTGCCAGAATAAAATCCATATGCTTTATATTTGACAGCTATTAGATAATTAGTTCGTGAGATATAGCATTTTAAGTCAATCAACTTTTGTTATTGTGAAAAAAAAAATAGAAAAAATAAGAGTATCGTGTGTTAATAAAGCATTTCTTTATTATAAAAAAAATATTCTGTTGAGAAGTGGTTTGCCAAATTTAAACGGGGCGAAATAAGCACCGATAACGATGCACGCAGTGGACGCCCGAAAGAGGCTATTACTCGTAATTATGAATATCATAATATGGTATAATAATCGACAGTGATTATTGTATAACGTTATTGGAGCGTTTGAAGGATGAAATGAAGAAAAAACGGCCCCATTTAAAAAAGAAAAAAGTGCTGTTTTTTCAAGATAATGCACCGTGTCATAAATCAATGAAAACGCTGGCAAAATTGCATGAATTAGGCTACGAATTGTTTCGCCATTCACCGTATTCTCCAGATCTGGCCCCCATGATCAAGAAAATGCTCACTGGAAAAAAATTCAGCACTAATATAGAAGTAATCGCTGAAAGTGAGGCTTATTTTGAGGCTTAAGAGAAATCGTATTATAAAATGGTATCGAAAAATTTTTTTCAATATAATTTTATAATTGTTGTATTGCCCTCGAAGGCAGCCATGTTGAATAGTATAATCTAATTTAATTTTAACAAAAAAATATGTTTTACTATGTTAGCCTACAAATTTTCCAGCCGACCTGTTATATTAAAGAAAGTTAATTAAAAATTAATGGATTCATCCTCATCATCTTGACTACCTTCACTTTCAACAGACTCTTTTTCATTGATGTTTCTGAGAGTTGGAGATTTTAATAAATTTAAAGCTTCCTTCGGCATATATCGCATCTTTTTTTCGGTAGCTTTATTTTACTCGAAATAAGCGGATGTATATTCAATAGAGTGATATTCATGAAGCTTCCTGAGCTTCTTCACTTAATTCACCTATAGCTAATACAGCACAATCAGCCGTATCTGGTCCATAAATAAAATTTGTTGTTTATATGCCGTAATTGGCATATTATATCAAGAATACTTTTCAACAAAGTATTTGGCGGTATGTTGACAAAATTCACGAAATTTGTTGATATCAATTTTATAGCCAGTTGAAAACAATCATTATTGTGTGCATTTTATTTTTCAATATGATATCAAAATATGGTTATGTCAGCTGATAATTCTTTTTGAATTAAGCTTTATTTTCTAAAATGATTGCTTTGTCATCTTTACGGGTTTTACTTTTATTATTGGTAATTTATTAGATACTCGTATATAGAGAAGGTACTCAGACATCATATAAAAAACATTTTTGTGCTGACGATATTTTTGTAAGTGCAATATTTCCGCCAACCATCGCACGCAAATAGTTGATCGTCCTTTGATAAGGGTATACAATATCTGCTTTCTCTTTTTTTTTCTATTGATGTTTGAGTGGTGTCTTTTATGAAATTAATTTTTAATAGTCTACAGTATATTGTTGATGATGACCCTGAGTCTTAGCCATACAATTTTTGTTCCATAAGTAATACAAAGTGGAATAAAACAAGTAATAAATACTGCAGAATCATTTGCTTTTTCGCCATGAAAAGCATGCTTTGTGTGTCCTGACCTTTCATAAAATCTCCATTTCCCATACAAACACGGTTTTTTAAATCGGCATTATCTAGCGAGGTTATAACATTATCCATTGTACTCTTCGTAAAATTCTTTGTTAAGATGCTAAGGCATGTTCGGCAGACATCTTATTTTTTGGAGTTATTAGCGACTTTTTAAAAGCTGATTTGTATTTTCTTGCACGGTCAGGGAAAGTATTCTTTTAATAATAACTGATACTTCAGTTTTACATGCCTTTCCCAAGGTCATTTGAGTTGTGTGTTATAAGATATAATACTAATACTAATTCTTGATATTTTGATTTTTATAATATGTAAAATAAATGTATAAACTTAGCGATTTTTCATATATTTCAGATTTGAAATAAAAAATTTGTACGTTATTCTTTATTTCTAGCCTTACATCCTAATCTTTCTGACAAATTTTCTTTTAAAAATATGAATTGCTTTTGAATCTCTTGCTTGTCAAACTCCAAAATTATATTAAAAAGCTGATGCCGTGTTATTCAAACTCGTCTTAAAACACAAAATTTAAATAGAAAGGTATAACATATATATTTTTAAGTAATTTTCCAAACTGAATCACACCAGAATCACAACAAGATTTTTATCAAAATCGTTACAACTTTTTCAAGAAAATTGATTAAGAAAAAAAAAAGAAAGAAAATTATAATATTAAGGCAACGAATAAAAGATAATATAAAAGATAGTAACAAAAAGTAGCAACTAGTTTTAACAGTTACAAGATACTCAATGTATGTATATACTCGTAAAATATAATATTAAAACAAATTTAACTTGATGTCCCTTGATACACAATTATTTTTATATATGTTGAACAAAACAAAGTACTAAACACATATTTTTACAGTAAGACTTTAGCTTAATAGTTACGATTAAATTAAACATTTTTGTCTTTTAAGAATTAAAGTCAATCTTAAAATATAACCGAACTTGAAGACTCCATACTAAAAACAGTCGAACCTTTTTTTTTTTCTAAAAAAAAAAAACCTTTGTCGAATTGTAACGAAATGTCGGACAAATATAAACACTTTAAACTTCATAAACGGGTGATTTCAATTATGTCAAAGGTCTTTCGGATTTTCGTCTTATTCCGAATTCGATACTACAGTGCTTCAGCACTTTATGTGATATTCTGTTTGATTCAAAGATTAATCTTATTGTGATTTAGATCACAATTATTTTTAGTTATGTTTATCATATTTTGTTTTTAAAATTCTTGACTCAGAGTAATATTTTCACATTTTTCTGAACAAATACAATCTGACCGCTCAGCGACTATGAAAAAAAAAACCAGTGATCTTAGCTTTTTAGCTACATGGCCGAGTGTTGTCATGATGGAAAATTATTGCTTCGTGTCTGGTCGCATATTCCGGGCGTTTTTCGGCTACTGCTCTCTTCAAACGGATTAATTGTGTTCGGTAGCGTTGTCTATTGATGGTTTCACCCGGTTTTTAGCAGCTCATAATACAGCACACCAATCTGTTCCCACCAAATACAGAGCATTACCTTCGCGCCATGGATATTCGGCTTTGCCGTTGATTTGGCTGGTTGGCCGGGTTACACATATGATTTTTTGCGCTTGGGGTTGTCGTAATGGATCCATTTTTTATCACCAGTAACTTCCTTTTGTGGCGTTCCAGCAGCATTTCGGACATTCAAAACCGCCTTTCGACGTCTCTCGGCTTAAGTTCATGTGGAACCCAATTTCCTTGCTTTTGAATACATCCATCTGCTTTTAAACGTTTTGAAATGGCTGCTTGAGTGACACCCAAAGATTCTGCGAGATCTTCTTGTGATTGGCAACAATCTTCATAGAGTAATGCTTCCAGTTCTTCATCTTCAAACTTTTTTGGCTGCCCAAGACATTCATCGTCTTCCAAGCCAAAATAATAACAATGTAATAATACAAGTTATGCCATTTCTTAGCAAACCGCTAAGTTAGACCCAATAATTTAAATTTTTTTATGATCATAGAACAAAGTAGATATGATTACTTTGAATTAAAAAAAAGAATTCCAACACATGCTTTGGACGATGGAAGTACGGGCATGCGTTTTGTAATATTTAACTGTTCCTTTTAGTCCACATATATAATATAAAGAAAAGAAACCTCTACGCCTTATTTTTAGATTTAGAACCCTGAGAGACTGTTTTTCGTACTTTTTAAATTCAAGCAGTGGAATCTATTAGTTAACCTCGGTGATTTAAAAGTGATAATATTCCAAAATAGTAGAGGTCTTTGTCTATGCAGCACTTCCAGCGGCTTATGAACGGGCATCATGTAGAGTGATAGGACAAGCAAGTGAGCTCTGTGTCGCGTGACGTTCGAAATTGTTCCTAAGAACTATTCCAAACCTTAACCGGATTTCAGCAAGAAGATGCACTGTCATGTGATTTCTTTATGTTAATGTTGGAACATAAAGTGTACAAGGCAGGTGTTAACATGTAAGGCACTATCGTCAACAAATCTGTCTTGCTGCTGGTATATGAAGATGACCCGATAACGACGTGGATGCCGCTACTGACCCCATTCTCTTTGGAATGAGATCCTTTATCGAACGAAGAGTATCAAAAAAACAAAAAAGGCATGGTACGACTCGATCTGTATCGATGGTTAGAGAAGTGTTTTTTTCGGTCCATATAGGACCAACCCCACTGCAGAAAACCGAAAAAAAGTTCAAACGAGCCAAGAATGATCGCAATGTCTCAAACATGCGAAATTCCAATAAAACAAAATGCTGAGGCAAAAAATATTACAATGTCCCAACGGTAGTAACAATTTTTGGTCGTTCGTCAAAAATTCTGCCTCGTCCTCAATCCCAACGCTCATATACTATGACATTCCAGCTGTCAACACTTTGGACAAGGTCAATCTGTCTGTGCCACACTTTGCGTCCAGTTCAACACTCGTAAATTGTGTTTTGTCTTCGCCTACACTTGAGTGCGTCACACCTACTTTCGCGCTCGTGAATTAGCAAGAATTCTGAAAGATCTTAGCATTCACAGATGGCATATCTCCCCTTGTTCTGTAGAGGTGTTCTTTTTCGCTGGCAAAAACACTGCGAAAGCTTTTTCTTCAATCCTACTACTTTCCAAACAAATGGAAAACAGCATTTTTTCAGCCCGTCCCTAAAAAAGGAGAATCTTCTCTCTCCTACAGACCCATAGCACTTACTTCCCTTCTTTCCAAGGCCGTGCAAACACTGATAAACTGTCAGCTCATGAAATATCTCAAAACACGAAAACTTCTCAATGACCAGTAGTACGGTTTTCGTAGCAACAGGTCCACAGGTGATTTAATGCCATGTCTCACCGAAAAGTAGGACCAAGGCATACATCAATCTGGTGAAAGCAAGATAGTTGCACTTGATATTTCTAAAGCATTTAAAGTTTAAAGTTTGGCATCAGGGATCGATGACTTTCTTCTTCAGTGGACTAGAAATTACCCTTCGGATCGTTGAGTTGTCGTTAAGTTGTCTTGGATGGTTTTCGATCTGATATTCACAAAATAAATGCTAGTGCGCCCCATGGCTCCGTTCTGTCTCTTACATGCTACTACTAATCCAGTAGATTCCTTTACAGTACTCTCTGCTTTTCATATTCGTTCCCGAACTCACGTCCCTGCCCTTCGGCTGTAGAACGGGAAAGGAGGCGTATGTTTAGCTCGTTTAATTCCGATATTAAGAGCATAACTAATTGGGGAACTATCAACAGCTTGGAGTTTAATGCTTCAAAGACTCAATACTGTCTGAGCTATCCTTAAAGCGAAATCCAACCACCCAGCCATTATCCATGAATGGCACTTGTATCGACGAAAGCAAAAAACTTTCCATTCTCTGTATGTGCGTCAGTGACAATTTACGTTTAAATGACCGCATATTCGATGTCATGCTGCGAAATGTCAAGCGATGTAAGAAATAATTCACGTCCTCTGATCCTTAATATATGAGGCATTCATCTACCCAAAATTGAAGTACAGTGTTCACATCTGGTCAGGTGTTCCTAAAACATCTCTGCAGCTGCTAGGTAGGATTAAAACCCGTGCGATAAAACTCATAGATGATACTAATATCAGTCAGCCAATTGACATAGAAATCGCCAATAGCATGCCGCCAATTCAAACCTTCAACCGTAACACCCGTCTCACCATGAATGCTCATCAGTATACCATCAAGCCCACTTTTGCACGTACTCTGAAATATAGTGATTTGTTTGTAAGCCGTACAACTCGCTTATGGAATGCCCTGCCAAGCACTCTATTCCATATTCATTGTAACTTGCGCAAACATTTAAGATCATCGAACATCGGTATTTTCCTTTTCTACCTCTCTATCTTTCTTTCACTCACGCTGTTTACAAACATTTCAAGGGTACGCAAATCCCTTGAGCGCGAGTTAATAACGTAGGCTCTCTACCTGCCTATCTCTTTGTTATCTCACACTACAAACGTAAACAACGACAACATGTTCGTTATCTCTCACTACAAACGTAAACAACGAAAACATGTTTCAACAAGCAAAAACAGTAACTTGTAATTCGAAAACACGTAAACAACGATAACATGCTTCATTATCTTGCAATACGAAAAACATACTTCAACACAATAATCCGATGCGTTTGCATTATCGACATAAACAACAATACGATAACAACCGCATCCTAGTTAGTATAAATAGCAGTAAAATCGAATATTGTAATCGGTCTTAAGAATATAATATATTTTTTTGATTTAAAACAATAAATATGCATTAACTCGCGCGCTAATTATAAAAAAACAAAAATTACCTTATTATTGTGCAACTTATTATGCAACCCAGCACATTCCTTGGATATGGGAATCCGCGAGTGAGCTGAGTTCACACAAATAGCGCGGCAACTCCTCCCCGTTTATATCATGACGAGCAGGTCAAATGTTCAACTTTATGGGTTACGGGAATACATCTTTGATTTCGGGTAATTGAACCTGAACAGATTCCTTTTTTGTTGAATACTTAAATTTTTGCATTATGACTAATATAACTATAACAATTATTAAGTATACAAATTTATTTGAAATTAATTATATTGTAATTAGCTAACGATTGAAAATTTCTTTAGTTCCTTCATATTATTTTATTGTAAATCGTGTAAAAATTTTAAATCTAATTGCATCTCTTTCGAAGTTATATTTGGTCTTACACTCGTATAGGAGGCAAAATCTGGAAGGTTGTAATCTCCCGGTTGGTATAGTTTTTATTGTTGATGGCGTTGGATAAATCGTACGTTGTCAAATCATACTACAAACGTTTCACTTAGCATTTTGGTTTCATTTAAATGCTTTAGAGTTCCGATAAAGTTGGTGAGAAAGATTGTGTTCTCTGACAGAAGTTCAGTAATGGGTTTTTTGTATAATTGAAAGTCGCAACTTGCGTGTCTTCCTTTTAGCACTTGACTATACCATGCATCTGATTAGATGTGCTCTTAATACTGCACATCTCGTCATGAGCTCACAGGAGTTCATTTGTTCCAAGGTGTATTCGCTTGTTTTTCTGAATCAATACACGGTTAAAGTCCTTTACGCTAGTTTTTGGTAGCGATATAATATAAAGTAAGAGATTCATTCTCTAGCAGGATGTGTTCCGAGTATTCTATTGATTCTATCTCGTTACTATAGAGAAGGGTTTCTATATATTTGAGAGAGTAAGTCCTGAATTTCTTCTTTATTCAGCAGATTACTGGAACGAATTGCTTTCTTCGCTAGTTGAGCCGCGGAGAATATTTCGTTCAATTCATCTTTGATTATTATTAGTTTGTTGTATAACATCTGTTTATATATATTTGTCTATACTGGTGCTATCTATTCTCTTGATGACCTTGTTTGGTTGTTGTTATTTTCGATCATGACGTTTTGTGTTTTCAACAGGTCGTCCCAATCTGTCGCAGCAAGTGTGCCTGCTATCCATTTCTACGCGGATCCAAGCCAATTTATTGATCTCGCTTTCTTTTGGTTGACTCTATTTAGCTCTCTTAACACTAGTTCGGTTTGTTGAATCTGTTGAAGCGATTGCCGTCGTAGAATACTCCTCTTATCTATTTAGTTACCTATCAGACTTGTTAGTTCATCTATGACATCTTCATAGCTCGTCAGGTTGATAATGTAAACCATCTTAAAATTTCCACTGATGATTTTGCCTTTCTCCAGCTTGAGGGTGACTACTGGTGTATTATACTCAAATATTGTTGACGATGTCGAATGCGAGCCCTTGAATCGACCTGAAATTAAAGAATAAACCGATTTACTCAGAAGTGTTTTTGATTTAGGACTTGTAGACCTTTTTGGTAATGACCGTGACTATTATCCCGAAGTAATATTTCATTTATGTAGAAGGTTTTTTTTTTTATAATTCCGCGCGCGCACCAACGGGATATGAATACCCTTTTACTGGTTTTTCACCAGGGCGCGGGCGGATGTGGTGTAGTAGTTTGAAACTCAGGTGTAATAGGTTTCGATATTTTTTCCGAGGTGGTTGTCAAGCTGGAGCCAGTGCATCCTCAACCAATGGGCCTTAGTATGTGCTAGTTGTTAGTTCGTTATATTTAGCCCAGCCAGCAACCACTCCAACATCAGTGTTATCAGAGTTGACGCCGATCGGTTTACATATTACTACATACAAAATCCAAGAAAATACTTTTTCAGAGAATTGCCTCACACGGGATTCGAACCCGTGACCCTCTGCTTGAGGAGTCTATGCATATACCACTACACCACGGCCACCTCCTTTTGTTTACCATCACGTTTGACGGCTGCGTATATGACTTCCCCGGGTTAATATGTCTTTGGAATGTTTCTCTTTTTGTTTTTATTTTTATTTTTCTTTTCTGGAATTTTTTGATGGGTTCCGTAAGGACCTCGTTTACTTTAACTTGGAAATCAATAAGATTTTGGTAATTGATTCTTTGACTTCTTCCGAAAATACATCACTAGGATTTCTCTTAGTAACTGAATGGATGGAATTGTTGTATCGGTTTAAGGATATTTAAACGATTTCCTTCATTGTAAGATGTTGATATTCTTTCCGCAAGCATATCGTTATTTCTAGTATAGTCGAATGAACCATTTCTATTAATTTCGCTTTTTTTAGACGGAGTCAAGTAGGCTCTTAAGCTAAATGCCTAAATGTAATTTGAAATGATGGGACTGATGAAGCTGCTCTCGTTATAATTTTATAATAAATTAAAATATAATAAAGTAATATAAATATAATTAACTATAATTTTTTTCTTTAAAAACAGTCCCGGAAGATACGGAAGAACTTCGTAAGCTTCGAGAATTTATCAACACAAGTTTTCTCGGTCTATTCCGAAAATATTCATGTGCATTATTTCAGTAGCGTAAGTAGGAATTCGAGTTTCCTGAAGTTCAGGTTTTGGCGGAAGTCTATCATATTTATTTAAGTTGCAGGTTTCGCAGTGCTTCATTAACTTTTTTATCGAATGGTTCGTTTTCGGGAAAAATATTTTTCTAGTACCGGTGGCCGTGGCTTAAGTGGTAGTGTATTGACTTTCCAATCTTGACTTGACGGTTTGGGTACAATACCAGCCGTGACCGAAAGATTTTTTTTTCATGCAATTAAAATCTTGTGAGAAGAGTTGTTGCCTAAAAACAACATCAAGTCAATTTACACCAATAATTTAGTCTCCCCATTAACCACTGAGGTCAAAAACTTTTCCTTCGCCCTCCTTTCTTCCTAAAAACTTAACACGTGCTCAGGCACTGTAAGCGTATTCATACCCACTTGAGTGTTAATTTAAATGAGTGTTAAAAATTAATAGAGTCTGTTCCTTATTCTCCCGGTGATTTCCGACCTGATAAAGCGTCGGCTACGAGATTTGTTTTCCCTGTCTTGTAGACAAACTCATAGTTGTAATCTTCTATTCTTACCTTCCATCTCTTGAGCTTGGCATTTGTATTACGGTTGCCCAAAGCAAAAGTCAGTAGCTCATTATCTGTCAAAATTCGCATGTTCTTTGCTCCATATAAATAGTACCGCAGGTTGTCGAGAGCCCAACCAATTGCCAGCATCTCCTTCTCGTTAGTAGCATAGTTTTCTTCAGCTTCATCTCGAAAGATGTTAAGTTCTTTTAAATTTTCAAACGCATTTTTTTTCTCACCATTCAACCGGATTTTAACCTTTTTTGCAATTCTGGCAAAGTCCCTTATGAATCGTCTGTAATAGGAGTTAAGTCCAAGAAATCGTTTTAGTTCTATGAGGTTTTGGGTGGTTTTAGTTTGCGGATGGCTTCCGCACTTATGTTAGCTATAAGATACACCCAAAATTCGGTTTCTCGTTTAAAAAGTTGTGTTTTGTCCACGTTTACTCTGAAACTTGCCGCTTTCAACGCGAATAACCTCGTTTTGACGTTCTTAAGGGGGGGGTCTCATATCAGTCTAGTCTAGTCTCAAAAAATCGATTTTTCCAAGTTTAAAAGGTTGAGAATATGCTGTGATAATTTTAGACTAATGCACTAAGTCATTTTAAAGTTACATCAAATGAATACGCAATATATGCAATATGCATTATTGGTCGGGTGAAAACCCACATGTGCTTCATGAATCACCACTTCATCTACAAAAAATAACTGTTTTCGTGCGGTTTTCATGCCGGCGGCGTTATTGGGCCATATTTTTTCGTCAACGATAATGATCGTCACGTTACTGTGAATGGTCAGCGTTATCGCGTCATGATCACCGATTATTTTTGGCCAGAATTGGAAGATATGGACTTGGACCACATGTGGTTTCAACAGGATGGTGCCACAAGCCACACAACACACGCTACAATCGATTTATTGAAGAGTAAGTATGGTGAGCGTGTTATCTCAGCCAGTCGATTGGCCGCCTCGTTCGTGCGATTTAACGCTGCTGCACTATTTTCTGTGGGGCTACGTTAAGTCATTGGTTTATGCCAACACGCCGACGACGTTGGAAGAGCTCAGAGCCAACATTGAACGCGAAATAGCGAGAGTTGCTAAAAATGATGCTTATGAAGAAATGAGCGCGTAATCACCAATAATACCATCAAATGTTAGTAAACCAGGTGAAATGAAGAAGTTCAAGATAGTGTCATTTCCTATATTCTTGAAAAATGGGCCAGAGCTTGCACTTTGAATGGTTTGTTAGCCTGTTTTGTGCTGATAACAAGTCCGGGCCTAGCAAAATTTTTATTGGCTCCTGTGTCGATTAGAAATTTTAAAACGAAACCATCTTTGGTGAAAAATTTCATATTTCATTAGTATTTTTGATAGTTCACCATTTACATGAGAGCCCGATTTCGATAGTTTTCAGTTAGTTCGTTGATCGTCTCAGCACTGTAGTCTTCAGCCTTGATTTTATGTATGATGAGGGAGAATTGGTAATTCACACTGGCTCATCTATGCTTGAGCTTCCTTATACAAGTGAACTTAACTGGTGTTCCAGGGTTCTTATATCTCTTTTTTTCTGCATAGTGCAATGAGAGCGATTTTTTGATGGCAGACCAGTCATCAGAAAATATGTTGTAATAAATGAGGGCAGCGTCAGATCCACCTCGTATTTTCTGCCTTATACTTAATAGTATGGCTCGATATATTTGTTTATTTCTGAGTATTCAACGTTATGAATCCAAGAGATGTATTGTACCGGATTTCCGTCAAAAGTTTACAAGTCCTTCATACTATCGGGTAATCTGATGATTGCCTTCAGCTCTTGCTCTATTTGGACGTTACTTCCATCGATATCATCATACGCTCTAACTCTCCGATCTTTTCAATCTGTTCCTTGACAGCTCCCGTAAGCTGTGTGTTAGCGGTTTGAATCATTTTCATATTTGATTCTGAATTATTTATTTATGTTGAACTATCGTATGAAAGAATTATCTCTTTCTTAGTTCCACTACTATTAGCGTGCGTTCCTACTTATTCACTATGCGTATATTAGATATTTCATAATACTTTCATTAAAATTAGTTTCTTTCACAATTTTGGGCATTACAATTCTTCTCTTACAGCTATTGGCTTTCTTGTGTTCTTGATTTATACCTAAAAGTTTTTGTTTTTCTTGCAGTTATTGATATATTTTCTGATAATATTTTGTGTTTATTATGTTCTTTTTTTACAAAAAGTTTTTAATTTTTAGTTTGCTTGTAACAGTGAGAAAAAAGTTCAACTTTCAATATTGAGATGATTCTTAGCATCATCTTGTGGTTCGGGATGTCATTGCATTGTTGAGCATGGTTGCAAGGTTTCCACCTGCTGCTTTAATTAAGTTGCGGCGTGACTTGATTTTTGCTAAAAGATCCGTATTTATCTTTTTTTGGCTGCTTCGTAAAATCTTTTTTTGTAGCGGCTTACTGCGTTACGGTTTTCCTTCAGTAATACTTCAACTAATCACTTTAACACTATAACTCCACGTTGGGCGCCAGTAAACGGCTTTTTAAGATTTACGAAAAAAAAATTTTTTCTGTGGAACAACGTATTATGTTATACCTCAATGTTGATGAACTTTAAAGCCACGAGTTTTTTTTTTTTTTTTTTTTTTTTTGTCGGTAGGTGAGAAATCTTAATAGACACTATAAGCCCAGTGCTTATAGTAGTGTGAGATTTTTACTCACTAAAAAACATCTCCCTCATGCAGACTACTACTGAGTTCTCACTC